>JARHVA010000081.1:1227500-1332500 GCA_037957365.1 Torreya grandis | reverse complement strand
CACTCGACGCTTTTTGCTGAGTTTTACAAGGGACACGTGGTGACTTCCGCTGTATTTTGTCTTTATCTGTGCAATCTGAGCTCTTGGGTTATGTCTTTGGCAGGTCACTGGATTTGTTCACAGGGTATGTGCCGTATTTGAAAATCGATGGATATTTCATTATCTTAAATTTGATGTCTGCGAGGACGTCAATGGTTCAATCACTTTCTTGGTTCAATCGCTTCTTTATTTTTGTAAGTCCCTTGATCTTTTCGAATCCATTGAACTCATTGAACTCGTTGAACCAATTCGGTTCAAGGTTCAATGGTTCAGTGGTTCAACGGTTCATTCCTTTGTTCCTCGAAGTCTTCTTTTCTTCACTGCCCTCCGCAAGGGCACTTGGTCTCTTCGCTTTGGGGCATTCCTTTGAACTGGTCGATTGAACCGACCGATTGAACCAACTGAGGTTCAACGGTGCAAAGGTTCAACGGTTCAATCGCTTTCTTCTTGTGTTCCACTTGACCACTTGAACCAACCAATTGAACCAACTGCTTATTGAACCACGCTTTGAACCAATTTGGTTCAAGATGGTTCAAGCTGATGAACCCTTTTATTGAACCAAATCATTGAACCACTTGGTTGAACCAAAGCTTTGAACCAATGCTGTTGAACTTTGAACCTTGATGAAGCGCTTAACTCTTGCTGATGACGTTGAACCTTTGAACTTGTTGAACCCGTTGAACCAAAATGGTGCAAGGTTCAACGGTTCAATGGTTCAATGGTTGGATCTTTGTTGAGATGCTTGCCAATAGACATTTTTTATTGAACCAAGATGCTGAACCAATCCCAAAAATGACTAAGTGTTGGAAACTGATTCTTTTGATTGAACCCGTTTACAGAAGCCTTTGAAACTGTAGAAATGAACCTGCCTGCAGAGTCCGTAGAAACCAAGTCCATAGAAATCAACCTATAAAGCCCATTGAACTTGGCCTGTAGAGTCCGTAGATTCCTGTGAAGCTTGAGAAATGAAAAATTTGAATGCCCAGGACAAATTTTGGAAAGGGAAGAGACAATTTTGGTCTGTAGGACCAAAATAGTTCAAATGTTGTCCCAAAAATGAGTGATATTTTTGGGGGACAACAGATTTATTCAGACAAGTAGAGTAGAATATATACATAACAATTTACCTGGATTAGCTAACCCACTATCAGAGAAGGGAGGAATCTAGAAGTCGGATTATCTATATCAGACAGAATCGATTATACCTAAAAAACTAAAAATAATGTAATATATACCCTATTCACTATGCTAATATATCTTATGCTGAGAAATAAATTATATATAAAATAAGTAAAAATCAATTTTTTCGTCTTTATTAATAATAAAAACTCTAAATATAAATTGAAAAAAAATATATTTATTTATATTTAATATGTATAAAATTTAAATTATATAAAATATTAATTTTTAATAATTAATATATAAAATATTATTTTTCATAATTAAAATGTACAATATTATTTTTAATAACCATACATAAATATATTGAAAACTCTTTTAAAAAAATTATAATATTAAATACTTAATATTAGACTTATTCCAACTCCCAAATATATTTAAAAAATAAAAAATATCCGAAAATAATGAGATTGAATACCTACAATTAATAAACACCGGAACTAAACCCCACACATTAAAGTGTTCTTTAAATAGTAATAAAACATTAAAACGTACTTACACACATTAAAGTATTAATCTTCAAATAGTAATGTCTCGTGGTGTTCTTAAAATAGTAATAATGAGACATTAATGTCTTAAACGTCTTTATCTCGTACTTAAGTTTTTATCGTCTATCATTACTTCTTCTGGAATCAAGAAAAGAGTCGACGACACTCGATCTTCAGTTGAAGCCAATATGGGCAATATATTTTTTTATTCAAATTTCTTGTTTTTCAGAGATATTGCGGGATTGCAGAGTGATTACGCTTTCAACAAAAGTATAGAATGCAATAATCATAACAGAGTTCATATCGACGAACAGTGTTTCTGAATCCTTAATCGTTTTTGCCCAAAACGAGCGTAGAGAGATTAAATGGATACATAACAGAAGAATCTCCACTCCATATCTGATGTGCAAACATGGCATAAACTTTTTCAGTGGGATGAGTTCGATCCCAAAACAAGTGTGAGCTTGTATCGTTGCAAAACACACCCTGCAGACTCCTCTGTCCACAGTTCACGTGTGCATTGAACATTCCTGATCCACAACATGCAGACTTTGCATCCCTAAATCCTGCACCCCAAAATTTACATTCACATTTCAGCCTGTACCAAATCTTAAGAAAAAAATGATAAATAAAGAATTAGAAAACAAATGTAACTTACCGTAGTATTCAGTGTTCTGAATTATGTTCATAAAATAATCGTAAGCATTAAGCTGGATGATGCTCACTCCATCTAGTTTTTTATTGAGGTGAGCCACAAGTGACTTCAAAGCAGTGTTGTACGCCACAGCCAGCTGGTTTGCGACCTCCAAACATTCACCTTTGGCTATACTGTATCCAACATATCTGAAATAAGGAGTACATCCCACAGCTGGAATTCCCAATACAAGGAATTTCCGTGCCCCGCCATGGTAAAGCCTCTGTGTTATCACACGGTAATGATCATTCATCAAATGAAGAAAAATATTGATAGTTTTTTTTTTCTTTTTGTGGTGGTTTAAATCTACAAACTCAGAACTCTGAAACTTACTGCTATGTATTGATCAAATTTGGCGAGCAGCAAAGCAACGAACTGTTGAGGCGGAGTGATGTTTCGGAAAGTAGCGTTGGCTATGTAGTCGCCAACATCGTTGCCTCCGGTTGTAATGCAATAAAAAGACTTGGCGAGGAAGGATTTGGCTTGCTCTGCTCCAGATGGGTGTGTCTTCCTTAGATTATAAGAAAAGTGTTCGAATTGAAATACTTGGCGAGTCAGTATGATAATGTTCTGCAATATCCAAGGGGAATAACATACAGTCAAAAAGTGAATAAGAAAGAGGGGAATCCACATTTTTAGTTGCAGTATCATTTTAGATCTAGTGGATGTTATTGTAAAGAAAGAAAAGGGAAAAAGAAGAGACCGCTCCGGCGCCGGTTGAGTCCAGCAAACCGCTGCCTCCTGATGCGAAATTTATCCCTCTATTGAAATTTGCCAGTGGTTTCAGATATGGAGGGAGAAATGGCAGCCCCAAGTAGGTCGCTGTAACCACAATTATAGATTAAGTGTCACATAAAAGTTAACCCAAAGAGCATTTAAATCTGTAATAATACCTACGTACGAAGTCGAAAGCAGTGCGGCCATTGGTAAAGCGACCAGTTGGAAGGGGAAAAACGAAACGCCATACGGTGTGATGTTCGCACGCGCGGTACAGTGTGGAATGTAATTATTGTTCCCTGCGTCTCCTAACGAATCTCCGAACACAAACATGGCGGGCACATAAGGCCGTTTTTCGGCTGCTGCAAAACTACATAGTATGCACAGGGCAACAAAAATATCGACAATTGAACCCTCCATTCTCGCCTTAACAACCATTGTCACAGCACGCCTGCTATATATCATTATTTGTAAGAACAGTCTTGTCGTATATTTAGCAGGCGCGTATGAACCAACAAAAACCTGTTTGTATATATTCAGACATCGGACACTGTACATTCACGCTGGCAGGAGAGCCTTCACATGACTTCCATGTGGTGACATCATAGTGTGCCCAAAGGGCCTCAGATGAATGGCGTGGATTCATTCCAACCTGTTTGGAATATGTAAATGTTCGGATTTGTCTTAAAGATTTCAAAACCGCACCTTTCTTGGATGGGGAATGGTGGTATTCCACACTCCAGATTACAGTCTTTAGCCTTTTCCAAGTGGGGTGCTTTGATACCGCGGGACAGCTAATAAATTAAATAGGTAAACTGGCTGTCTTACAGATATAAAGTGCGCGTGTAAAACAAATGTAATGGTCTTCGCAGTTTCAAAGCTGCCATTGCGGCGTACACTTTAAAGCATTGCATGCTGATTTTTTTTTTTAAGTTTATCATGGAGAGAAATCAATGGTGGTGCACTTTAAATTGGAATTTAAATGGTGTTACATCAATATTTGAAATTTACACTCATAATTAATTTAAAGTATCCATTATTTAATTTTAGATTTTGAAGGTGTATTGTTATATAACACTAATATAACAATTACCATACAAAGTATTGTTATAAAGCTTTTTAAAAAATCAAATTTATAAGTGATAATTAAAATTTAGTAAAAACTAATTTTTATGGGTAGCATCGTTAATTAAAGGTTTTGGGTTCCTCTCATATATGTCTCGAGGTCGATTCTTGCTACTCAAGGTATACCCTAGATTGTTGGTTTGTACGGACCCCATCACCTCCTACAAGGATTAGTGATGGCTCCCCCAATTGGCCACCAAAAAAAATTCTAAAAAAACTCTAAGTGGGAGCCAAATGTGGGAAGTTAGTAACACTCAGTCCCCGTTATGCATGCACCTTATTCAAGGTGGTAAAGCAATAACACAACATCAACTTAAATTTAACAAAGTCATCTTTTGGGCTTTGAACTAGCCCATCCCTACGATGAACCACATCTAATTAGTTTGAATTTCCACGAGCCCATACATGTGCCATATCACACCAATTTACATTTGTGGTGTTGTTTAATGGGAAGAGCATATGCAAATGAGTTGTATCATGAAGAAGAAAAATACTAGGCTTCTCACACTCCAACACAATCCTCATTAGTCGATACTACATTTCCATTACTCGAAGATATGTGGGCATGCCAAATTCTAGTAGTAAAAGATTTTCTAAGCCGACCATTTTTGTAGCAGAAAATGGTATCGGTGATAGTTGACTCAAGTGTGAGAGGCAGAGGTCAGCATATGTGTTTCGCTTCTCAATATGATCACTAAAATGAATGAGAAGGCCCCAAGATGGAAGATTTTATAGGTGGCACTTTTATGTGAGGAGAGCAATATTCAGACAATAGAAATGAAAAATGATAAATATCGATGGAGAGCATGTATGGCACAAGTATAGTGCATTACATAGTGCACATGATTTTAACAGTGCAAATGTTGTCAACACCTTGCTCTTTTTCTCATTAGATTGTTCTTGTTTGTTTCAATCAACCAAGGCAAAGTATAAATAATAGTGTACTATAACTATGTTTTATAGATATGATGAAAATGAAATGTATTAAGTTTCTTCTATGATCAATGTGGGTGTTTGTTGTAAAAAATAGTGTCGGATCACAAAAATATGGGTTTTCCATATTTGTCTTTTGATAGTATTTATGAGTCTTCTTTTGTTTATCTGACGATAGGCAAGGACGAGGAGCGACTAAGTTCTTGGCCCTGTAAGAGGATGTATGGGTTTTTGGCTAAGGATATAAGCAACATTATCATGAAGAAATGAATATGATGCTAATTGAGAATCTTTTCATCATGTGTTCCATTACACACTCTAATGTGGTATAAATTGCTAATCTACTGCACTTGAAATTGTTCTTTAGGATCTATTAGAGTGTGTTTGGTTTAAATTATTGATTTGAGTGCCCCCCATATCATCAAAAAGATTCATGGATGAATAAGTTGTTTGCCTTGCTCATTTTTTTCCTATTCTATATATAGTTGGAAGTTGCTTTTGTAGAAATATTGGCAATTTTAAGCCCTCGGTCGAAATTAATATGCAATTTAAATTAGATTTGTTCCATTGATAATTTTTATCCCTTAGTGGAGATTAATATTATTTTTTATTGGTAGAAGAATGCAGATTGTAAAGCTGCACAGGATATTTGTTGGATATTCATGCGTTAGGCACTCATTTTGTCATTGTACAGTCTCTTTTGTCTTGTCTTCACAACTTGTAATAGGCTAGAATATGAAGAGACTCCATTTTTGGTGCTAAGTACGAGAAGAAAATTAATAATCATAGACTAGAAACATCTACATATACTTTTATTTGTAAGAAGAAGAAGGTTTAACTTTTAGAAGAGATCAATAGAGATTATCTAATTATGGTTACATGTGTGATTTTTTATTATTTTCCTTGCATATGTTCTCGTGTGTAACATTTTGGTTAATTTCTATCTAAACTAATCTAAATGCATTATTATAGTATATGCAATACTGATTGTTCTTAATTCCTCAATAACAAAAAATAATTAATGCTTCTCATGTTTCTATCATCCTAATTCTTGACTTTTTATGATAAACTATACTATACACATTAAGTATCTCACAGTTATCGTTGTCCTTAGCATGTTCTGATGCTTCAAAAACCTTTCCTAACAATGGTGCAGTGAGCATGGAAACTCATTTTTAGAGGTAATTATGCTTAGATGGTTACCATGGCAGAGAGATATCGAGATATGGTTGGACCAAAGGATATGTAATTTCATAGAAGAAGAATAAAAAATGACTGATCTTAATGTAGAGGAGTTCATTTGAGAGTATATTATGGAGAAATTTATGAAATTTTATGGTGTGAGCTACCTAAATCACTAGATAACTAGTTGGTGTTGTTGTAATATTATTGATTTAGCCCAAGGATGGAAGAAACAATAATATGGACTAATGAAAAGATAGACTAGTTGCAGAGATTGAAAATCGATTGGACAAGAGCAATAGATCATTGGGTTGTTACTACATTAGATGGATAGATAACTAAGTTTGTAGTGCAATGATACATAACTTTTGAAGATGTGAATGACTTGTTCATCAGAGGAATTTGAAGGAAATTTTTGCAGTGACTACCTATCCTAGTAAAGATATTGGCTGTGGACAAGGCCATGGTGCCTTTTTTAGCCAATATGGAGTAGTCATTTCAGACATATGGGGGTGTGTGTGACATGATACTGAATGATGAATAGATAAGGCTTGCACCTAAATCTAGAATAGAAACATGAGAGAAGAAGAATCTAGACTCAGAAATTGAGCTATGACAATAGAATAGATGGAGTAAACAGAAAAGAGAAAAATAGATGAAGAACACGTAGGAAGATGTGATGATTGAGAATAAAGAGAAAAATAAAGATGAGATGAAAGAAGAATATGAATGTCAATAGAAAGAAAGAAGTGACAAAGAGTCAGAAGAAGAAGAGATGTTTGAAGATGAAGACAAGAATTGTGTAGAGGTAGATCAATTAGATAATAGATGTAGTGTGTAGTTATAAGAATGGGTATTATCAAAACAAGGACATGAATAATTAAGTAAATAAGTATGACAAAGTCATAGAATAATCACAAGTTAAATCATGGAAAGAGAATAAGTTGCATGAAAAAATCATTCACTGGAAGAGTGCAAGTCCCCACAACCCAATTTGTTATATTCTAATAAAAAATTTCAACCAGAAAGATAGGAAAAAATTAGTCAGGAAGGTTCATTTTTAGAACAAGTGCATCGATGGGGTACCGAAACTGAAACAACCTCAAATCATAAGGCTTTGAAGGTCATAGGATTGATTGAAACTAAACAGATAAAGCAAGAAATACATAAAATTAAAGTGCACGGACAAACCTGCCCAATGTGCAGGTAAATCTTCATAATGTGTAAGTAGGATCTCATATAATGTAGCCTCCCATTATAATAGCTGCACATTAAATCCTCTTGACACCAATTAATAATATGGGTATTTTAGGAGCATTTATCAACCTGGAGACATATGATGGGTCTATGAACCCTAAGCAGTACTTACTAACATGTGAGATGAGATGGCAAGCTATGGTTATTATCGATGAGGCTATAAAAAAGTGTAAATTAATCGAGGCATTGAATGGAGGATCACTTGAATTTATATAATACAGAGATGTCACTTGAGTGAATCTATAATAGGTTGAAGAGTCCAATCACAAAATTTAAAATTAAGAAATGTACAAGTCAGACTATTCAAGACCTAAAGGAGATTAAGCAAAAGTTAGGAAAATCAATTTGCGATTATGATCATAGGTTCTCAAATGTTATGAATAAGGTGGAGTTTACCTTAGAAGATAAAGATAAATCTGCATGTTTTTTTGAAGGAATGCACTCCTGAATTAGGTTTGCTATAGCGTAGACTCAATATGCTACTAAGGAAGATGCTAGATCTATTGCTCTTTTGGTGGAGTAGATTGAAAATTATGAAGAAGCTCCCATAATGGGTTCTAAGACTAAAAATACATTGCAAGATTTTATGAAGAGGATGAATCAATATCATGAAGTAGATAAACCTAAGCCAAATTTATGGTGCATGGAGTGTAAGAAAGAAGGACATCAAAGGAACTATTATCCTAAGATCAAGACTACATTTTGTGAAATATGTAGAGTAGTATGGCACACAAGAATGCAGTGCTATCTCTTGCAATAGTATGTCAAAAGCTCACAAAGTTTTAATTGTAATTTTTGTAAATTGCATAATCACGATGAAAATAATTATAGGGCTTTACAGGAGCCAAAAGAAGATATTAAAAAGAATGTATTCACCATCACTACACAACAAGTATCCTCGACAAAGCAGATTATTCCAAGCTTAGAGGTTGATAAGGGTTGTGAAAACCAAGCAAGCCCATAATGGATTCCCAGTTTACCTCAGTACCAACCTCAGGGTCTGATCGAGAGGACCCTTCCTTTGTTGGGTTGGACACCACCATCACCGCAATACTAGTACTTTGCATCTTGGAATCTAGTAATGATGCAACAACAATAAACTAGTTAGACTAAAAATGTGTTTGGTATGTAAAAATGAAGAAGCCATAGGATGTAGATGTGTGAATCAACATTAAATTTGCAGGATATGAAATTCCAAATTCTATCTTTGATTTTGGTAGCATAGTTAACATGATCCCCAAGTCTACATGGGAGGTGATTGGATGACCATTTCTAAGTTATGGCCCAATGACTCTGAGCTTAACAGACTTTAGAGGAGTTGAACCCATTGGCTAGTTAGAATATGTTGAGATCAAAGTTACTGAACTAAGCTTGTGAGGTGACTTCGAAGTCATTGATATGTAGATAGAAACAACTCATTATCCTATGTTTATTGGCAATAAATTGACATACGATGGTTAGATGACTATCAATAGTATGCAAAATTAATTAGAGGCACATTAGGGAGATAATATTGTATTCATTCCTTTACATAACGTGCATAAATCCTACGTCATTCTAGTTGAGCCAAACTCTTTCTATGTTGCACAAGAAACCAGTTGGATGAAGGTAAAATCTGAGGAGAACTTGAAAGATCTATGCATAACTGAGTGCAATTTATCATATGAACATACTAAATCTTAGGTGCAGTCTTTACTCACTCAATAGTTGAAGACATATGAATAATGGAAGCCCAAACCAATATTTATTCAACCATTATCACCTCATTTTAACATGGAAGATTTTGCATCCATGTTTTCTAGATCCCCTACTCACTCATAAGTTGATTTTATTTGTTAACTAGATGATCATATGCAATATTATGTAGAGCTAACTAGAGAAGACACCTTACCTTGGGAAATAGTTTCATCTATAAGTGGAGACTCAAATACGCATCTACTCAATTGGGCTCATGTAAATCATGAACTTTAACCTATCAAAATGGTCTTCACCATAGAAATATAACTTCCTTTGTACTATGCAACTTAGGATATCAATCAATTCATTTTGTGCCTACAAGTTCATGTGCCTATGATCAATCAGGGGTCAGTGCCCTTAATTTCACTTTGAAGAGATTTACAACGACACGGTGGATAATTCATAGATATGATCAACTTGATTGGGATGATGTGTGTGAACTTATGGTTAGTATATTTCAACTACCTTAGGTTATTAGAAGTAATTGGCATTACTTTTAGGAAGGTGAGTGCCCTAAAATCCACACCCATAAATGTGTTGAGGTTTAGAGTGAAGAACGTGTGGTACCTAAGAATTGGGTTCAGATATTTCATTACACACTTGCCTCTTTACCATTATCTTGGTATATGCATCAATAACATAGAAGGGAGATAAAACATTTCGCACAGGTGCAAAGTGACTTCATCTAGACTTTTATGTTTGAAGTTGAGAATCCTATTATTCATAATGCACTAATCAAAATTAAATAGTTCCTATGCTATGGGTGCATAGAGGATTTAAGCACCATGATAGAGTCTAATGCATAGAATAACGTAACCTCTGATCTGAATAAAACACTACAAATATATAAAGCTTCCAATATTGAAGAACAATATCTTATGCAAATGTGCCATTGAATACATAATGAAGAGGAGAAAACTAAAGATTTAGATATAGATGATGATATTGATCTAATCAATTTGTTTGAAATGAACAAGCAGTATAACCATTAAAGGATCTTGTCATATAACCCATAGAAGATGAAAATATGTGCAACACATAAATTCCAGAGCAAGAAGGGTAAAGAATGCTACAAGAATCTATTACTGAGGATAAGCACAAGATCTATCGGTAACCTATTAAAAAGTATGTTAAAAAAATCAGAAGTGAGTAGCTTCCTAAAATGGCACATATAGGTGACTATTGGAATGAATATGAAGTTTTAGAAGCTATGCAACTCTTGCGGGATTATCAAGATGTTTTTCCCACAAAATTTTGAGAAGTCAAAAGATTAAATCCTTCCCTAGGTGAAATGCATATCAAAATCAAAGAGTGCACATGATACATAAAGAAAAGGCAATACAAATTGAATCCAAACATGAATTTGAAAATGAAGGATAAATTGTACAAAATGCAGGAAGTAGGTATAATCTATTCTGTACAGAAGGCAAATTGGGTTAGTCCCATGGTAGTCTAGCCTAAGAAAATAGGGGGGACTAGAATATGTGGTGATTATCAAATTTTTAGTGACACAAATGTAAATGATCCATTTTTTATTATTTTTGTAGATGAAGTTTTAGAATTTGTCACAGGTCATGAAGTTTAATCCTTCATAGGTGGGTTCAGTGGATACCATCAAATACCTATTGTTAAAGAAGACAGAGCCAAAATGACTTTTGCCATGGAGTGGGGATCCTTTGAATACAAGGTAATGCCTTTTGGCCTTAATAACATGCCTTTAGTCTTTCTAGAGTAGTGCTGACTGTGTTTAAGGATTTCATTCATGACTTCTAGAATTATATCTAGATGATTGTGTTGTCTTCTCTTTGTTTCAAGAGCACTTGTCTAAGATGCAGATCATGCTATAACACTGTTGAGCTTTGTGCATTGCCTTAACTTTGAAAAAGTGTTTATTCTTTACACCTTTTGGTGTCCTACTAGGTCATTTGGTGTGCAGTGAAGGGATTTTGGTAGACTAGGCTAAAATTACATTCATTCTTAATATGCCTCTGCCAATCAGCTCCATGGAACTATGATCCTTTTTGGGCCACATAGGTTGCTATCAAAAGTTTATCAAGGGATATGCATCCATTTCATCCCCATTGGAATATTTTTTGTGTAAAGGTATGGATTTTGTTTGGACTTTTAAGTGTCAAGTAGATTTCATAGAACTAAAGCAATGACTGGTCACTACACCTATTTTCATTTTTCTAGATTAGAGTAAACCCTTTCATGTGCACATTGATGCTTCTAGTATTATAGTTGGTGTTGTGCTTGCAGAACTAAGAGATGGTGGATCAGACCACCCCATACATTTTTCAAGCTAAAAGTTTTCTGACATAGAAAAGAGTTACATGACAACTGAAAGGGAAGCACAGGCTATAATGTTTACACTGCAAAAATTTAGACATTATCTTTTTGTTATTCCATTTGAAATTTTCATAGATCATCAATCGCTACACTACCTAGTCAATAAGCCTATGCTCAGAGGATGCATTTCAAGATGGTTGTTTCTCTTTCAATAATTTCAATTTTGCATCAACATCAAGCCAGGTAGAGAAAATGTTAGGCTGGATCATCTCAGTCACCCCACGAATGGGGAAGAACAATAAGAACTATATGAAGATTATCTTGATGCCCATCTATTTTTAGTTTCTACAATCCCTAAGAATTTTGAGGGAATTGCTAATTTCCTATAATAAAGAGTATTTCTTGTGCACTACCAAGAAAGAGACAAGAAGTAGTTTGTCACCGAGCTTTAACATATACTATTATAAATGGGCTCTTGTATCATTTGGGGAAATATGAAGTGATAAATAGGGTAGTTATGGAACATAAATGCCCATAGCTCTTATAAGAAGCAACCTATGGAATAACATGAGGTCATTTTATCAAAAAAACTACTGCACCTAAACTATTACAAAGTGGATTATGGTGGATGAACCTTTTTCAAGATGCACATAGAGTAGTATAACATTGTAATGTGTGTCAATGAATGGGTAAGCCACACCAAAAGGATGAAATGCCTTTGCACCATTTGTTAGTTGAACAACCTTCTGAATAGTGGGCTATAAATTTTGTAAGACTATCAATCCACTGAATAAACATGACAAAGCTTGGTATATTATCACTATGACATATTACTTTACAAAATGGGTTGAATCTAGTGTGACACCCAACTATGGGACAAAGGATGAAATAAAGTTTCTTTATCAGAATATTATCACATGGTATGGATGCCCATAAAACTCATTGGTGATCGAGGAACACACTTCCTGAACAATACTATCAAAGCTCTTACTAAAGAATTCATGATTGCCTATCATAAAAGTACTGTGTACCATATGATATCTAACAACCAAGTTGAGGCTTCTACTAAAGTTTTGGGAAAGATGTTGACAAAGATTTTTGATGTCAAGACAGATGATTGGGAAGATCACATTCTTGTGATTCTTTGGGCCTATCAAATGCACTATAAGAAGGCTACATGTTTTATTCCATTTCAATTAGTCTATGGGATTGAAGCAATATTTCCTATGGAATACTTGGTACCCAGTCTACACATTGCAATGGTTATGAGACTAAAAGATCAAGAGTCTATCACAAATAGGATTCTTGAATTGAATCAGATGGATGTGTAACGACCCAGAGCATTTTGGATGTAGGAAGTTAATAAGCAAAGTTAGAAATCATGTCATGATAGGAACCTATGACATAAGGAATTTAATAAAGATCAACTATTTTTTTATATGATAGTTGTTAAGTTGTGGAGCTAAAAGCTTCACCCGGATGAGCAAATGCAAGGTTGTTGTATTTACACAGTCACCGACGTTGGTTATGGATCGGTCAATGTTGGTCATGTGTAGGCAGACAGGGACCGACATTGGTCACCTGTGCGTTCCAGAAGTCTATTTTCGTGGGATGAACAGAATGTTTGCATGATTAGATTAACTGTTAGTTGTAAGTCCGCGTTTCTAATTTTGGTAGGACTGATTTGAACCTTTGATTAGGAGGTATATCTGACGATTGAGAATGCATAGCTCATGATCCCTAATTCTATATAATAGGGATATATCTTCATAGCTTGTGTAGATGTG
This sequence comes from Torreya grandis, assembly GCA_037957365.1. Classification (NCBI taxonomy): domain Eukaryota; kingdom Viridiplantae; phylum Streptophyta; class Pinopsida; order Cupressales; family Taxaceae; genus Torreya; species Torreya grandis. The sequence continues at coordinate 1,319,073 of JARHVA010000081.1, read as the reverse complement.
TAAGAGACATGTAAGATAGACAATTCAAGTAGCTGAATTGTGTTTGCAATTAATAGAGAAAACTCTTGAGGGAAAGAGGTCTGTACATCTGAGAGGTGTGGAAGAAAGAGAGATTTATTCAATTGTATTTCCTTCTGGAAGAGTTTAATACAACTTTTCATTATTTCTTGTATCTCATGTTCTTTGCTGATTATGATTTCTAGTTACTTATAATTCTAGTTTAATTCCGTGTTTAGTTGCTTACAAGAGTTATCAATTGTTCTTGTTATGATCCTGACAATAGTCACTTCAGAGCATTTACAGGTATATTACAAATCAAGTGGAAAGGACCTTACGTTATACATGAAATATCACAATAAGGAACCATTATTTTGAGAGATATATAAGAAACCATTTTTCCAAGGCAGGTAAATGGTTTTAGGATTAAGCCCTACCACTAATAGTATTAATTGATGTCTTTTTGCCAAATGATTGGGTGCTGAGTAGCAACTAGTAGATTAATATTTCCCATTTTTGTATGTTTACTTGTGTGTTTATTTTTATGTGTGTGCATGTGTGTGTTTTTAGATGATCTCTCCACTATATTTTGCAACCAGGATAACAAGTATAGTGTGAAACACTTATGCATAGAATAATTCAAGTGCACCATTATTGATGTCAATAAAAGCCAAGGAAATCAATTAACTCTAAGAATGTATAGTCAAATTAGATCATCCAAGATCTCAGCCATATAATGGTCATGCCCAAGAAGTTAATACAAGAGCCAAGGTTTGATTGATCTAATCTTCACGAAATCAGTGGTTGATCAACATCATCAGTTCATACTCTAGTAAAGACAACAAAAAATATAACAACATATCTTGATGTATGTGTCAATGACTAATTACCTTTATTTCTAGATTAGATAAGATTTTCCACATCAACATTCACATTGATATCGAAGGGATAACTCAACATTTCAACCAAGTCTACATTTCATTCTTACAACTATTTTTACTAGCTGGCATTCTAGAGCTGAGTCAATTTATATAGTGTAAAAAGCAAAAATTTGATCAATTTTAGTATTCAGATAACATGGATCATTTGTAGCTCATCAAAATCTTGATGAATGCCCAAAATGAAGCAATCAACATCAATATTATGCTTTGATAGATAAAATACACTGATCTAGATCCATTTGACTATCTTCAAGTGACAGAACAAAAACTCTTCTGATCAGATCCAGTCAATGCTACACAACCATTTATTCTTGCAACCCTGCATAGATTCTAGAACATAGAAATTGAGTTCTTAATTTAAATGCCCACCTTCAGCAATTTGGGGAAAATTACACAAATCCTGCTCAATCGCTACAATGAGGGTAACATCTATATTGGCCTTGATAATGCTATAGTCATCATCATCGAAGTAATGGACTGAGCTTTAGGTATGTTGATAGGGGGTGATTCTCCTACTCCCTACAAGAAAATAATGCCTCTGATCCTTCAGGAGGGCAGAGACCTATATGTCTAGGGATCCAGAGTAATACCAATTAAATAAATCCAATATGAATCAATACACATCTTGGTCGAGTGCATCACACATAGATTTTGAAAGAACACCAAGTCTACAAATCAAATACCCAAAGGAGTGCTTGACATTGCACATCGTATGATCCACTATAATGACCAGTTCAGCTACCCAAATTATTTTATATAGGATCTGTTGGTTGAATATTTTGTCAATCAGCATAATGATAAACAAAATAGGTCTGATCAGCCAAAGTAGGAAGATTAGTCATCCAAATGTGTAGGTTTAGCACATCAGAAGGAGACTGATCTCTCCTCTCATCAAGGGGAGTTTCCCTATATATATATATATATATATATATATAGAAAATAATACTCAAGGGTAGGACAAACCATCCATCTCACTTTCTTCAGAGATGATGTGTGCAAATCAAATGAAAAACTCAAGGGAAATGATAGACAACACTCCTCTTCTTTCAGAAGTACTATTCAACAAACCATAAGAATACTCCTAGTAGTAAATGGAAAGTGTAACCAAGGATGTAGTAACCAACAAATCGAGATGCAGAACAAAGTCTCCACCTAAATTGTTCAAGAGTAAGATATGAAGGAAAATGAGGGCACAAAGTCGTCCCAAAGTCCTTTACATAGAAATGAAAAGAAAACACACTAAAGGCAATTATGGGGGCACAAAGTCTCTCCACAGTTGACTCTTCAAGACACCTTCCTGACTGCTATCACTAATTTTGCTTGTTGAATTAATGGAATAGAAGATATATTAAGGAAAAAGACATAAGAACAGTTTCCTCAACAACAAAGATATCACAGCACAAAGTCTAAAAAATAACTTGCTTTTTTATTCTAATAACAAAATATGATCAACAAACTGAGCTCAAAGTCTCAATAATGCCTTTCAATTTGGGTAGAGTTTTGTTCTCATTGTCAAAAAGAGATCCAATTACAATAGAAGAGAGTTCCTTATATAGCCTCTTCAAAAAGGACTTGGGAACAGTAACACATCATGTTACATTGAAATCTATTAAGAAGATAGGCTAGAACTTCAGGGCATTTACCCATTTGATTTTATCAACACAGAGAAACAAGTCACGCTATTGAAATTTTGCAACTTTCAATGTCCACCTAGCGATCTGATCCTACCTTCATCATTCCTCCTTTTCTGGTTAATTTAATCCAGTCCTGGATTCAATTTGCTATTCTATTCCTTCAGTCGCTTCTTACTGGTCTTGGCCTTAAGGTCTATGAATACATTTGGGTCTGTAGATTACAAGGATCAACGGCTATTTTATGAGCTTTAAAATTGACGTTCGCGTGCCCGTCACTATGTTTTCAATGGCTAGTTCGTTGTCTTGAATTTGACGTCTTCGAGCGCGTCACCTCTTAGTCCTTCTTCAGATTTTTTGTTTGGCACTTTCCTAGAAAAAACTTGCCCTTTCAGGCCTTAAGAAATGATCTACCTTGGGTCGAGAAGAGCCCCCCGTAAGGTATCTGCCCTTCAGGTAGTCTTCAAATGGCCTTCGGGCTTCTTGTATTACATCTTCCCAAAGGGAAGGTGACCCTTCAGATTCAAGGAACTGTCCTTCTATTTGGCAGTTGAGAGTCCCCCACAAGGGCACCTGCCCTTCGGGGTCCTTCGACAGCCTTCGCCTTAGAAGTCTCTCGCGGCCTTTTCCTTAGCAGACTGTCTCTCGAGCTTTCTCCACTGGTATTTTCTCATGGACAAAAAGTCTATAGAAATGTTCCATTTGAAATATTCTATGAATTCCTTTAGGATTTCCTCCTGTGACTTCTCTGAATTCTTTCAGACTTTTTGTCTGAAGGAATTCCTTCAAACAAAAGTCTGAAAGAATTATGACTGTTTGCCTTAAACAAAATATCTGAAAGAATTTACCTTTGTGGCCTTTTTCAAAAATGACGCTTTTGAAGGGTGTTTTTGTCGACCAAGTTCCCTCTGCAAGGGTACTTGTGCTTCAAGAGGCTTCTTTGAACTTTCTGAGTGAACCGCTTGGTTGAACCAAGCTGTTGAACTGTTTGATTGAACCAAATGTTGAACCACTTTGTTGAACCAAGGTAATGAACTGGATGGTTGAACTAAATGTTGAACCAAACTAATGAACCAAAATGGTTCAAGCCGGTGAACCAATTGAATGAACCAAGCCTTTGAACCATTTGTTTGAACCAACTGTTGAACCAAGTTTTGGTTCAACAGTTCAAACGAAGCCTTAAACCGACTGACGAACCATTTGATTGAACCAAAGGATGAACCAAAGCATTGAAACAAAGCGGATGAACCACTCGAGTGAAATAAAGCATTGAACTACTTGGTTGAACCAAGCCATTGAATCGTTCCTTTGATTGAACCCACCATTGAACTAAAAGCGTTGAACCTTTTAAACTTTGAAGTCATTGAACCTTTGAACCAAAGTGGTTCAATGGTTCAAGCCTTCTTTGCTTAGATGCTTGCTGATGGAGATTTGAAATTGAACCAAGGCACTGAACCAATCCCAAAAATGACCAAGTGTTAGAAACTCATTCTTTTGGTTGAACCCGCCTGCAGAAGTCTTTGAACTTGTAGAAATGAACCTACCTATAGAGTCTGTAGAAACCAAGTTTGTAGAAATCAGCTTGTGAAGTCCTTTGAACTTGGCCTGCAAAGTCCATAGATTTTTGATTCCTACTGAGTCCATAGATTCAAGCCTACAGAGTCCATAGATTTAAGCCTGCAGAGTCCATAGATTTTTGAGAAGCTTGAAAAATGAGGAATTTGAATGCCTAGGACAAATTTTGAAAAGGGAAGAGACAATTTTGGTCTGTAGGACCAAAATAGTTTAAATGTTGTCCCAAAAATGAGTGGTATTTTTTGGGCGACAATAGCTGGCTCCAGTTGGGGAACTTCTATCAATCACAAAAAGAATTGAAGGGAGTAAAATCTAGAATCTCCAGTGTATGTTTCTCTAGGTTTTTGCTAATTATATTCAGAAGAAGAAGAAACTAAAGGTTAATGGTCAGGGATTTGTACGTTACCCGGATGAAGTTGTGCACCGTATCCAGATGTTGTAAGAGCTCCTCTTTGGCTGTGGAGGAAGACACCTGTTGATAAGAATAAGACTTTAAACAAATAAAATGTTAGATAAAGATGTGGTGGACTGCCAAGTGACAAGATCGGTCCTGAAAGCGTAAAGCTCTGTGGGGGATGACAATCCACTATTTATGAAAAAGAGTGTTGTATAAAAATAAATGGTGAAAGACTAAGAAAGAGAAATAAAGATAACACGTACCTATTCTCTACTGTTAATCTTACATAGTCACCGATGTCAGTAGTCCTGTCGGCGTCGATTGGTCAATATGCTGGCGTCGGTTATGTTACCGATGTCGGTAGGGGCAATGGGCCTTGGATGGGTTTCAGGGTTATGTCCGTCACTGACAGAAGAGTCTATGAGTTTAAGGGTCTATACAGGGTTGCAAGATAGTGAATAGGGTCTGAGAGGGGTTAAAGATAGAGGGTAGGTATGAAAAGAGAGCAAGGATAGAAGGAAGGCTTTTCAGCCTTTCTACGTAGGAAGTCGGGTCTAGTTGATAGTATTCAAAAATAGTAAATAGAAAAAAATTACTAATGGATTCTAAATACTAAAATGAAATAGAAGAATACTTAGCTCTGTTAGAAGAACCAAGAGTGTTAGAACGCATATTCCTATTGTGGCTAATGTTGAAGACCTCGTGTAATGTTCACATCCAGTCTGGAGTCACTTATGTAGAGTTATTGTATCCAGGTGAGTGTTAGTCAAAGTCTGATGTTTGGTCTCAAAGTGTGTGCATCCACGTCCAAGAGTCTGAGGGAGAGAGCGAAAGAGAGATTAGAGATTCGAGAGTTCCCATTTGGGAGGTTAGAACTCGTGTTAAGTAACCAATGTCGGTGATCCTGCCGACGTCGGCCAACAGTTGACAGACATCAGTGGCCAGAGAATGGGTAAAAGGGATATTTTTAGCCCTTTGCCCATTTTCCATCCGCCAAGTGCATTTGCCGTTGGAGAATGGTCGAAGGATGGGGTTATTAGGCACGAGAGTTAGTTAGAGAGGTTAGAATGGAGTGAAAATAGGTCATGTGTAGATGACCTAGTCTCAGGGTGACTCATGGGGTAAGAAATGGTCTTAGGGTGAGGTGTCCAAGGTGAGGTGTCATGGTGAGGTGTCTAGGTGATGTCATTAATTTAAAATAAATAGTTTATTTTAAATTAATAAAGTGTGTAAGGGACCAAGGGGAGTTGACACAATTTTGGTGTCTACATTTGCCCCTTTTTGTCTTGTTGGTTGTTCTTAACGAACTGCAAGACAAAAATAAGAGTAGGTTGCCCCAGGTATGGGATGAGGTATTCCCCCTCAAAGCAGGAATCGAGAGAGGGAAATTTGAAATCAGTTGCCGATTTGATAGGCAGTGGATGAATATGGTGAAGTTGGAGTGTTAACACTGCAATAGTTGAGATTGCACGTATACCACTTCACGTGATAGGTAGGTCAAATTATCATAGGCAAGGTCAAGGAGTGCTAAAATCGAAGTAACTAGTCCCTAGCTTTTAGTCATAGCTGATTGGGTTAAGTGATCAAAGCTGTAGCTCCAATGGTCATCGTGTTCCAAGTATCCTAGGTTTAGGAAGTGCTCCTGGAAAACACAAAAATGTCACAAATATTGGGGATCAACTTGGTCGTGATCCGACAACACGTGTGAGGGGCATGATGTGGGTTGCGTATAATTTCCTAACTATTCGTAAGGTAACATATATGCAATCAAAACAACTAAGGTATGGTTGTCTCAAAAGTGGTCATGGTCGGAGGAGATAATCGTGATCTCCAAGGTTGTTTGTTGAGTCGGGTTGAGATATAAGTGATCTCAAGTGTTTGTTTGTTGTGGTGAGGGAGATATATGTGATCTCCAATGTGCCCCATGAGAAGTCTAAGATGACTTCTACAATGTCAGGGCTAGTTGTTTGGTAATGATTTTGGGTTGGTTTAGATAGTTGGTCCATTAAATAGATGAACCAATGAATGGCCGAGCTAACCCCAGAAGACTCTGTGTCAATTGAGTGCTGCCTACATAGCCCTTGTTTTAAGGGCCTCAGGCCAATGTAGTTCTCCTTGAAAGGGAGGAAGAGTCAAAGAGGTTGATGGTTGATTTGGTCAGGTTAGGGTTGTTAGCATTTTCCATATGTGTGATGGTATATGCTTGAAATGATGAGTGTATGATGATGTTACAGCCTTGTCTATATTATGTGATGGTGTATTCTATAACATTGGTGATGTGGTTTTTCATCTCTAGCAATTTTCCATATTAGTGATGGTGTATGCCAAGAATGAAATGAGTATGATGATGTTACAGCCTTTTCCATATTATGTGATGGTGTATTCTGTAACATTGGTTATATTTGGTTGGTAGTTTCTATGTGTATTGTTTTCCATAGAAACTAGTGTGAATGGGCTATGATAATTCATGATGTCATGTTAGTGGTTAGAAAATATTTTGGATTGGTTTGGTTTGGTTTGGTTGGGTTTGGTTATAAAATGTTTTGGTTTGGTTGGTTGTATGTGACGAAGAAGTAAGAAGTGAAAGGTGCATTGCTCTTTCATTGATAAGGACCATAATGAGAGTATAGATAGGGTTTTTGGAAACAAGATCCCCATTCATGCATTACATCGTTGACCATTGGTTTGTGTTAGAGAATTATTTGAATCACTTGACGTTAAGTGAGCTCAAAATCCCTTGAGTGTGTTGGGGTAATAGGTGTGATTATGTTATATGTCAGGATAGCGTAACCCTTTTTAGTAAGGATAATTTTGCCCCTTTTATAGGTGACCCTGAGAATGAAAATAGGCAAGTCCATGACTTAATAGTTTGTCAGTCATTTTTTTTGGTAGACTGAGCAATGTGGGAAGTTTACTTGGAGATGTTGTGTTTCATGGTTATATGGCACTGTGTATGTAGCAAAATTTAGGCATAGCCATCCTTCAAGGGAGTGGTCTATAGTTTGCCTTGTATGGTTAAATGTCTATGAATAGTTGTCCTTCAAGGGAGTAGTCTAGTAATTACAGCAATTATGCAGCTGTCCTTCGAGGGAGCAGTCTACATTTATAGTTTATGACCTTTTGGTTAGGCATCCTAGTTTTATGTGTTTTTTGTTGACTAGACTTTTAGTCATGGACTAGACTATAGAGGTTTAAGGGTTTCCCTTTTATTAGGACAAAGCATTCATGCTTTACAAAAGGGTTAACTAATGTTTGTGGGAAAAATTGTGGGAAAAAGGGATGAAAGGAATAAGTATGAGTATGACGGGGGTTGCTCAAGGGACGAGCTCAAGTTAAACGTCAAGTGAATTATTACTTGATTAATAGTAGAATGGTCGTAGATATAAGGCATTAAGGGGCTCAAGTTCTGGCCGGTCTTCAAGAGAAGACAGATGATAAGTCCCTGATTCATACTTATGCGTTATGATATAAGGTCTGAGCCAATTAGGAGCAAACTTGTCTTGTTTGCTTCTTTCCATATTGGTCACATGTTGGTTTTCTTTAAGGACAAGATTTTAGATTTTGAAATCTCACTCTCAGATTTTTGTTATAGGCACACTTTGGTCCATGTTGGATGTGAAGTTGGTCGATGCTTGGTCGATGCTTGGTTGAGATTATGATAGTCAGTACAAAGTCAAATTCCCCCAGTCGCTTTTGTGACAGGGACAATGTTTGACACCCATTATGGACAATCAATGGGTTGGATAAATGAGATGGAGAGAAGACATTGAAGCTCCTCTTTGACAAGGAGTACGATGTGAGGATGCATCCTGTGAAGCTTTTGTCTGGTAGGTTTAGTTTGAGAGGGCGAGATCTTAATCTTCCAGGTTGTACTTCAGAATCTCAAAATTACTGAAGGTGATGGAGGCAATGGTGGGTAATGATATGACTAAAGCATCCAATGGTTGGGGGTCTTCAGGTTGAACCTCCACTGCTTGTAAAGCTTTGATCAAGGTTTGATGATGTTGTGGAGAGTTTTGTATTAGTTCATACAAAGACATCTTCACAGGGGTTTGGTGAAATTGTTTCACCATGGAGTCATGAAGTGGCTTCAAAGATGTTGGATGGGATGTGCCCAAGATAGAAATCTTGGGTTTTGGTGGTTGAGAAGGCTTGGCGAATGGATATGTCCAAGGGAGAGAAACCTTCTCTTTTCCTTTATCCTTCATGGTTTGTGACTTGGTGGCCACATTCATAGTGTTGATTTTGAATAAAGGGGGCGAAGGTGGTAGAGAGACCATAATCTAATGATGGGATCCCGATTTAGGTTAGGATGTTTGAGAGGTATGGGATGGTGTCAATGGTTTGTTGAAAGGGTGGTCAAGAGGATCCTTAATGAAAAGGGTGTCCATTTTTAAGTGTTGGTGAATGACAACCTTAAAAGTGTAGCAACACTCGGTGTCATGCCCAGGTGTGCAATGATACACAGATTTGAGTGTCATCGAACCAAGATGGTTTTGGTCTGAGAGGTTGGAATGGTTCAAGAGGCGGCAGTCTAATGCTAGAAGACTGCAATAATTGGCGTAACAACAAAGCATAGGAACCTGCTAATGGGTCTACGCATTTTGTTGTAGTAGGGGTCGACAACTTCTATTTAGGAGCTGTAGGTGGAGTTTTTCATACCATCTTTTTATTTGGTGGTGTGACCACATGTGTAGATGGCACTTTTGTGATGAGAGGTGTCAAATTTTTTGGAGGAAATATATGTTTAATGGGTAGAGGGAATAATGGAGGTGATTTATTTTTGTGAGGTGTTGGAGTAGGGAGCACTCTTATTAAGGTGGATGGATGTGGGCCCAAAATAGAGGGCAATGGTGATGGTGGGAGAGGAGTTCTCAGATGTGGTTTAGTAGCCTTATTCAGCATGGTTTGAAGACCACTATTGTGCAGGGTGATATTCAAATCTACCTTCACTTGTGGGTGACTGAGGTTTGATACGGGGTGAACACCAAGAGATTTAACCTATTTTAGTATGGTGGACACCTGCGAGGGTTTAGGTTCAGGCATGGATGGTTGAGCTTCTAAAGATTTGGAAGTAGAACCCTGATGCTCGTCGGAGACTTTGGGATGATTTGTCATGAAAGGGTTGGTAGTCGAAGTGGGACGTGTAAGATAAGGAGCTTTAAGTCGCTCCCATAGCGCCTCATGTTTTAGGTTCCTAGAATGGAGAAATACTAAGTTTTTTGCCAATCGAGAAAAGGGTTTAGGCGATGTCATGTGAGGTCTTGCAGTTGGTCTTTTGGAGGATTTAGGTGATTGCAAGAGCAGAAAAGTGTTAGATGCAGCGATCTTAGGCCAAAGGTGAGAGAAAACCGTCATTGGATCTTCCTCGATCGAAGTGGGTGAAGTGAGTTCTTCTCTCAGTGGAGAAGGGATTGGAGAATGTGGCTCTTCATGAGGATAGAGCATAGGGATGATCATGCTTTCGACGTGTGGTCTAGGAGCGGGGAAAGTATGATCCCCCATTGATGATAACAAGGATGAGGGTGAGGCTAGTGGCGTTGGTATCGTCAAAGCATCCCCCAATATTGGAGAGGTCAAAGTAGACTCTCCTACGTATGAAAGGGGGTTAGATGAAGGACTATCCTCCATTGGTGGAGGACAAATAGGAGAGGAAGGCTCCTCTAAAGGGTGAAGTAGAGGGATGATGGCCCCTTCTATATGAGGGTGTGGGCTATGCTTTTCCAATGGTAGAAGAAGAGGAAAGGTGGGGGCAAGAGGAATAGGTAATACGAGTTCCTCATGAGGTAAAATAATGGGTAGAGCAAGTGTTTGATGTCATGGGGGTGATACGGGTAGAATAGGCTCTTATACCCATGGTGTAAAAATAGGTTGACTAACCTCTTCAGATTGTGGGAGAGGTTGGTTAGGAATAAAAGGAGAAACCATGTCGACAGTGCGTATATTGCACTCTTGAAGGTCATCATCCATGGTCTGAACATTATTTTGACTAGGGGGATGGTTAGGGAATGGTTTCCTAAAGATGTCTATGTTTTGGTTAGCCAACGCATTTGGGTTATCCAAAACAAGATCCTCCTTATCTAGCATGTCTTGGACAATGTTTTTGAAGGTTTTACAATTGTCTGTGTCATGACCCTTGACACGATGATAGTTACAAAAGTCATTTTCCCTATACCATGTCGGGATGGCTTTTGAGGGGTCAAATTGAGGTGGTCAAATTTGAGGGAGATTAAGGACCCCCTACTTTACTAGTTTATCCAAAACAGAAGTGTAAGATTCTCCTATTGGAGTGTATTGACGTTGTATATACCATTGTTGGAATTGTCTTGTGATGCTTTGTGATGTGGAGGGCTCAATTTGGTTGGTTGTGGTAGAAGATGATGATCTAAGTACCACAGCATTTGCTGACCCCTTGGACATGGAGTGGGAAGAAGGTTTAGAAGAAGAAGAGTCATTGGATTTTGCATTGATATTTTTACTACGCAAGTTGACCTTATCTTCTTTGACAGCACAGAGTTTAAGCTTTTGGGCCATGGTGAAAGCTTCATCAAATGTGCGAAATATTTGAACTCGTAAAGTAGATGAGATGTGCTTGGCACATGCTCTTGAAAAGAGCTCAATGAGCTCAGGTTGAGGTAATAAAAAGGAGAGTTTGTTGATCAAACCTCTACAATGGGCAACGAAGTCAGCTATTGACTCATTGTCAAATTGTCTAATAGAATATAGGTCTATGATGGAGACCTTTTTAGTGATGTTGATTGAAAAGTGGTCAAGAAATAATTGAGCTAGTTGAGTGAAGGTAAAGAGAGAGTGACTGGTGATAGAGCTATACCAGTCAAGGGAGGTGCCAGAAAGTGACATGGGAAATGTGCAAAGTAACAACGCATCATCGTGTGCTATAAGGTAGCAAGCGTGTCTAAACACTCGAAGATGTTGTTGTGGGTCCTCTTTACTCTGAAAATGAGTAAATTTTGGGAGCTCCCACTGGCTAGGGTATGGTCTAATAGGGACTAAAGGGTGGATGGGTTCATTGTAGATTTGTTCGTATGAAAGAACATTGTTTGAACTAGAAATGGATGTCTCAAGGTTGGACATCTTATCCATCAGCGTCTTGATTAGATCGGCTGATGGATTGGTAGGAGGGGCACCCCCTAAGTTGTAAGGTGCTTAGAAGGCGTTGGGAGGGGCATATGACGTACTTGGTTGCATTTGTATAGGTGCAACATATTGGTAGTTCATCATAGGGACTAATGTTGAGGTCAAGGGGGCTTGTGCCATAAAGTTAGAGGGCACAACTTGACTAGGTGCTGCCAAAGGTGGTTGAATAGTGGTGACACTGGTAAAAGGATAGGTAGTCACTCTTGTATTTATGGGCACAAGAGTGGGTGGGGTAGAGACAAGCAAGTTTTGAAAAGGTGTTGAACTTGGTTGAATTGTTTGTGGTTGAGGGAGTACGGAAACCCCGATGGAGGTAGGTCTAGAAATGTACGGAGAGGCCAAATCTTGAATGTTTGCCATGATTGGGTTACTAGTTGAGGCAATGGCCTAAGTTATCATAGGGTGGGTAAAGGAGGTTGTTGATATTATCATCGTTTCAGCCAAAGAAGTTGGCATCCCATAAATTGGGTTACCTGAAGGATCTCGCATTTGGCTTATAGCAAGATAGTGTTGGAGAGCCTTGACGTTATGGTCAAGGAATCTCTCAAAATTTTGATCCCCTTCGAGAACAATTGGAGGTTGATTTGGGGTAGGTTGGATAGGAGTACGCTCAGTATCTGAAGTATACTCCATTAGAGGACTTGTTATGAAGGGTGAAGGTGGAAGTGGTTGTTGACTCGCATGGTCAAGAAGAGTTTTGGCTTGACTACATGTCAAAGCCATTCAAGACGAAATGGGTTCAGGGTCTAATAACTATATGTTTCAGTTTCAAGAGACTAGAAGTTATGTTTAATAGCAAAAAAGTCAAGTTTTAAGCTTGTTGCTTTGGAAAGAAAATTTGTTGATAGCGACTGACGTCCGTGGAAAAACCAATGTCGGTGTCTGTGTATTTACAGAAACTCAAAAAACTAAAAATTTTTGGAATAAAGGAGAAATTTTGAGTTGTTTTTAGACCTCAGAATGATGCGACCTTACCAGCTCAAAAACCAGATAAGAATAGAAAAATAGATGATGGCAAGCAACCTCTAAACATTAAATTCCTAAGAATAAATTTTAGAGTCGTGGTGGCTTATGCCTTAGAAGAATATGTTTAGGAATTGGGATTTTAGAACGGGTCCTAAATAGGAAGTCTATGGTTGGTTTTGGGTTAAGTTTTGGTGCTAAAAAATCTGTGTTAGATTCCGTACGTGGCCTGGTGCTGGGGGCTTGCTCCCTTCACTTCACGAACCTAGAGCCGAGCTGGGCTGCTTAGCCAATATATACTTTGCCTATAGTTTATACTCTGCCAGAGAACAGAGTGGGTCCTCCTCTTGGTAATGAAGTCCAAGTAGGATCTCCAGGAAGGGTAAGGTATCCGCTAGGTGATGAAATCCTAGACGGGCCTTGTCTTAAGTATGTTATATGTTTGATTTGATTGTGAATGTGGTCTGGTTGTGTAACATATGTGCACTATGATTTATTCATAATATGTTTTAATTACTAAGTGAGAGGGCTAAGTATGCATTCAGGTAGGAATGAAGTGCAATAGTTTTTTAACCCAAATTGAAATGTTTAGTTCAGATGCAAACAAGTGGGAGAAGAGGTTAAGAGTATGAATTTTCACTACTCTAAGATGTAGGGAAAAAGTGACAAGAAGAAAAAGAAAGATGTTATTTTTAACTTGTGCTAATGGTTTCTTTTCGAAATAAAGAAATAGAAAAAGGATGCAAGAAGAGGATTTTTCTTAATGCAACTATATGAAAGTTTGCTTTTTAGAAGAAATGAACTCAAGGAAAACTCGAGGGTCCCATCAGACATGCTAGAATGTTTCTCTACGTTTTTGCTAATTATATTCAGAAGAAGAAGAAACTAAAGGTTAATGGTCAGGGGTTTGTACGTTACTCAGATGAAGTTGTGCACTGTATCTAGACATTGTAGGAGCTCCTATTTGGCTATGGAGGAAGACACCTATTGATAAGAATAAGACTTTAAATAAAGAAAATGTTAGATAAAGACGTGGTGGACTGCCAAGCGACAAGCTCAGTCCCGGAAGCATAAAGCTCCGTGAGGGATGACAGTCCACTATTTATGAAAAAGAGTGTTGTATAAAAAGAAATGGTGAAAGACTAAGAAAGAGAAATAAAGATAATGCGTACCTGTTCTCTGCTGTCAGTCTTACATAGTCACCAACGTCGGTAGTCCTGCCGACATCAGTTGGTCAATATGCTGACGTCAGTTATGTTACCAATGTCAGTAGGGGCAATGGTCCTTAGACGGGTTTTAGGGTTATGTCTGTCACTGACAGAAGAGTCTGGGAGTTTAAGGGTCTATGCAAGGTTGTAAGACAATGAATAGGGTTTGAGAGGGGTCAAAGATAGAGGGTAGGTATGAAAAGAGAGTAAGGATAGAAGGAAGGCTTTTTAGCCTTTTTAAGTAGGAAGTCGAGTCTGGTTGATAGTATTCAGAAATAGTAAATAGAAACTAATTACTAATGGATTCTAAATACTGAAATGAAATAGATGAATACTTAGCTCTGTTAAAAGAACCAAGGGTGTTAGAATGCATATTCCTATTGTGGCTGATGTCGAAGCCCTCGTGCAATGTTCACATCTAGTCTGGAGTCACTTATGCAGAGTTACTGTAGCTAGGTGAGCGTTAGTCGAAGTCTGATGTTTGGTCTCAGAGTGTGCACATCCACGTCCAAGAGTCTGAGGGAGAGAGAGAAAGAGAGATTAGAGATCCGAGAGTTCCCGTTCGGGAGGTTAGAACTCATGTTAAGTAATCGACGTCAGCAATCCCACCGGTGTCAGCTGAAAGTTGATCGATGTCGGTAGCCAGAGAACGGGTAAAAGGGATATTTTTAGCCCTTTTCCCATTCTCCATCTTCCAAGTGCATTTGTCATTGGAGAACAATCGAAGGATGGGGTTATTAGGCATGAGAGTTAGTTAAAGAGGTTAGAATGGAGTGAAAATAGGTCATGTGTAGATGACCTAGTCTCAAGGTGACTCATGGGGTAGGAAATGGTCTTAGGGCGAGGTGTCCAAGGTGAGGTGTCATGGTGAGGTGTCTAGGTGATGTCATTAATTTAAAATAAATACTTTATTTTAAATTAATAAAGTGTGTAAGGGACCAAGGGGAATCGACACAATTTTGGTGTCTACAGTGTCTTCATGTGTATCATTGGGTTACGGAGTCATGCTACCCAAAAATGAAAGGCATCAAAAAAGAAAACAAATAAAACAAAATAAAATTAAAAACTATACAAATATACATATATACAGATGCAATGATCTGATACTTCAAGAGTTGAAGTGTTTCAGATGTTGCCCATTGTGAGGTAGAGAAAATAGTGTGCCATCTTGATATTTTAACAGAAAGATATTTTCACCAATGTGCTGATGAATTATAAATGGGCCTCTCCAAAGGGAGTCAAACTTTCCATGCATCCCCTTTGGTTCTCTCCTTTTGTCCCACAGTCGGACTTGATCCCCAATCTAAAAATCATAATTTTTGGCCTTCTCGTCAAAGAGTTTCTTTACCAGACTTTGATGAGTAGCAATTCTATCCACAACCATGGTTCTTTGTTCCTCTAGCTCAGTCAGGAACATGATTATTTTATCAAGAGAGCTTTCATATGTCTGATCTTCAATAGCCTTTGCCAATTTCAAGGCTGGCAATTCTAAGGTGATTGGTATCTCAGCATTGATACCATAAAGAAGTTGAAAAAGAGACATACCAATTGCCCTCTTTGGTGTGATTCTATCTACCCATAGAGCATTAACTAATGCTTTGTGACATGTCCTCTGATTTTTATCTGCTAGATTCTCGATGATAGTTACCAGGTTCTTATTGCTGGATTCAACTTGTCCATTCCCTTGTGAAAAATAATCAGAAGAGTGAGAGAGTATAATTCCATAATGGAAATAGAATTGTGTAATCCCCTGGGAGGTGAAACAAGTTGCATTGTCAGTAACAATTTTGATTGGAACTCCAAACCTGAAAATGATATTCTCTTTAAAGAAGTTGCATGCAACTTCTGAAGTAACATGCTTAGTTGGGATTTCTTCTACCCACTTATTGAAATAATTAGTTGTTATAAGGACATAATCATGTCTAGCATTTGAAGATGGGTTTATTGTACTAATAAAATCAATCCCCCATTACTGGAAAGGTTCCTCTATGATCACTGGCTTGAGAGGCATAACAGCTAACTTGGGTCTTCCAACAAATTGCTGACAAAGTTCACATTTCCTAACCCACTTATGTGCATCTTGGAAAAGAGTTGGCCAATAATACCTAGCTCACATAATCTTGTGAGCAGTCATAGGAGTAGAAAAATGTCCTCCACAAGCTAGATTGTGGAAAGATTTTAAAAATTGGCTTTGTTGCTCTTTGTCTACACAGTGAAAGAATACTCTATCTATGCTTCTCTTGTACAAGCCATTGTCCTAAAGGACAAAATTGACAGCTTTCAACCTGATAGTCCTCCTTTATTTGTAAGACAAATGAGTAGGACATTCCCCATAAGTAAAGAAATGAGTGATACCTGAATACCACTCATTGGTAGTGGAGACAAAAAGGACTGTTGGTGTCTCTTCCACTTTAGTTTCTTCACGCGGTGTGTCTTCTGGCTTATTATCAACAATTAATTGGCATAAGCCTTTACCCCTAACCAGCTTTGTTAGCTTGATGTCTAGATCAAACTCTTAGATCTTTGCAATCTAATTACCTCTTTACGTGCCAAACTCCTGATGAGTTAATATAGACTTGACTGTAGTGTCAGGAACTAAGGCAATAATGTGTGAATTCAGAATATAGAAGCAGAAATGTTTGACTGCTTTCACCAATGCATAAGCATGCCTCTCTACATTTTAATACTTCATCTCATGGGTTTCAAGAGGGAAAATCATGAAAGAGATAGGAGATTCCATACCTTCCTTGTCCTGTTGAAAAAGAATTGTTGAAAGAGTGTGTTTAGACGCATAGCTATTTATGATGAAATGTTTGTTGTAATCTAGACAAACCAAGGTAGGGGCGTGAGCAATGGCAGTCTTGATATCCTGAAATGCTGACTTGCCTTCTTTAGTCCAGTTGAAGATGGTCTTTTTTTTCATCATGTTCACAATGTGTCTAGTCTTCTTAGCAAGTTTGGGGATGAATCTCCGTAAGAAATTCACCTTTTTGAAGAAAGAATGAACAACATTCTTACTTGTAGGTAAATTAAGCTCTTGAATAGACTGGACTATGTCTGAGTCAATATTTATGCCTTCTTTTGACATAATGTGTCCAAGGAGTTTCCCCTTTGTTACTCTTAAAATAGACTTCTTAGGATTCAAGGAAATACCATTCTAGCAGTAGCACTCCAGCACTTGTTGTAAGTGGCGTACATGATCAGATCGATGCTTTGAAAAGATAGTCAAGTCATCAAGGTATACCACTATGAATTTATCAATCTCATCTTTGAAATCCAGATCCATTGCTCTTTGAAAGGTAGCACCAGCATTTATTAAACCAAAAGGCATTCTTCTATATGCAAATGTACCCCAAGGTGTGGTGAATGCAGTCTTGTGTTGGTCTGCTTCACCAACTTCAACTTGATTATATCCTGAGAAGCCATCCAGCATTGATAACATCTCTAAACCTGTCACTGTTTGAAGCACTTGATCCATAATTGGCAAAGGATAATTATCTTTCAAAGATGCTTGATTCAAATTTTTGAAATCTACACAAATGCAAAATTTGCCATTTTTCTTCCTTACAGGTAGTATGTTTGCAATCCATGTGGAATGATGGATTGGAAAGATGATTCTAGCATTTAACATTTTTTATATCTCAGATAGAGTAGTACCTGATATTTTCAGATTATATTGTGTAGATTTTTGTATGTAGGGCATTGAGTCAGCCTTGAGAGGAATGTCATGGTGAATTTCATCAGGTCTGAGAGACTTCAAGTCTTCATAAGAATATGCTAAGACATCCATGTACTGATGGAGTAAAGAGGTGAACTTGAATCTTTCTTCAGGGGTGCAACACTTACCAATGTTGACCATCTTGAGATTTTCTTTAGTGGTCAGGTTCACTTGTTTGAATCCCTGAGAGAAACTTGTGTCTATTTGCTGTTGTTTGATGAATCTATCATGCTTGTCAAATAGCTTCTAAAGAGAAATCAGGCCTTTGAGAATTTTATTTCCTTTCAGCTGTAAGAATTCTTCATTTATGTCTCAACTAGATTCAAAGACTGATTCATACTTCTGAGGCTCACTGCCTTCAAAACATAGTTATTCAAAATTGTCTTTTCATTCCAAAAAGGCAATGATTTGATGGTCATCATTGAATACTTGCCAATGATCAGCATTGTCAGGAACACTTCATCTATAAACCAGCTCAATAGTATACCTATCTTCTTTGAAATCTAAATGAAGAACTAAGAGAGTTCCTGAAATAGCAAGTGCATCAGCTCTGTCATTAGACTCTCTGGGTATGGCAAGAATGTTGAAAGCATCAAAGCTTTCAATTTGGTCCCAAACCATGTTATTGTAGTGATGTAATCTTTCATTCTTGGTTTGGTATAAGTTTCTTACTTGACAAACCACTAATTTAGCATCCCCTTTGGCGTGAAGAAACTTGATGCCTTTTTCTTGAGTAGCCTTCATGCCAAGCAATAGAGATTCATATTCAGCTATATTGTTAGTGTTGCTAAACTGTAATTTATAAGATGAAGGAAACATATCTCCTTGAGGAGATATCAACACAATCTCAGCTCCTAAAATGGTAGAGGAATAGCTACCATCAAATTCCAAAGTCCATATCTCATCTGATACTGATTTTTTTTACACTTTCTTTCATCAGAGATGGAGGATTTTTTTCATCTATATTGCAGCCTACTAGTTCATCTGTTGTTCTAGTTAAACTGATTTTTGAGTTGACACTTTCAATAATTATATCAGGTGTTTCATGCACTTCATCTATAGATAGAAAATAGTTACCCATACCTACAGATTTGAAAAGAATTTGAGTTTCAAGAGCTGATGTCTGGGTGACCACATATTTTGCTTCTTTTTTAGGGAGCAACCTCTTTGTTACACCTTGTATAGGGATCCTTGCCTTAGATATATCCATGATTAGTTCTCCTCCCACGTCCTTACAAAAATTTCATCTAAGTAAAATGCCATAGGATGTTGGGACGTTAGCCACAAAGACAGTCATCTTAATTCTCTTGTTTGGAAAGGCTGTAAATACAAATTGGAAATGTTTGATTTGTCCCAGTAATGGTACTTGCTTGTTTTTCATGGAGAAACATCTCCCAAATGTCTTGATCAGTGTGAGACCAAGAGACTCAACTACTTTAGTAGGAATGAAATTATCAGATGTGCATGAGTCTATAATACAGTTACTCAACTTGTGGCCATTAATTAACATGGAAACATAGAAAGGTTCTATTTTTCTAGGAGTAGATGAGGGAGTAATGACCAGATTATTTGGAATAGGTGTGTTCTTTGGAGAATTAGGAGTTACTTTTTTAGCCTTTTGTCTTGTAGGGATGATTTTGTTCTTAACACATTGGATCAGCGTATCTAATTGATCAAGATTGGACTACAAATATTCAAACTCAGACATTTGTATTTTTGTCTTTTTGACATGATCAGTTATGTCAAATGGTTGAATTGAGCTTGGTATAGAGAAAGGTACTTCAACTTTTTGAGTTTTAGGAGGGATGGGAGGTGGGCTGGTTTGTGAATTTGAAGTAGAAAGGGAAGGCAAAATTGATGTATTTGCCTTTTGGGTGATTACCAGATCCTTTGACTGAGAAGGCAGAATGGTTCCACGCTTAGCAATCGTGATTATTGGCTGCGGTTGCTCTTCTGTCTTCCCTTTATTAGCTTACTAGACTAATTGGTTCTTGGACTTGGTAAACACTATGTATGATCCATCAAAATCTTCTCCTTTGCTTCTAGGTTCATCTTGGTAGTTCGAGAAACCAATGTGGGAGTCACCAGTTGATTCTTCTTGATTGTCTTCAAGGAGATCAGCATCATTTTTTTGATTCAATTTAGGCAGGAAAGAGAACTCTGATTCTGCTTCAAGATATCTCATTGCTGAATTGGTTAGAAGAGCTTCTAGTGTAAGTTTCCCTTGTGGGGGAGGAAGGTGATTTTGTTTCCCTTGATTCCTGGTAGCATTGCCCTGATATGACTGATTTGGGAATGTCCTTTTGTATGAAGGAGTAGAAGACATTCCTTGAGCCATTTCCTTTTTGAGAGCAAGCAACTCATTTGCCAATTTCTGCACCATTGGATCTATAGTGCTTGTAGATGAATATTTAGAAGATGATGAAGCTCTATTTCTATTTGGATCTCTTCTTATCTTCCTTGCTAAGATGAAATCATCTTCTACCTTAGTGGCCAAATGTTGAGCTACAGCAAGATCTATTTGACCAGCACGTCTCAAGAGAAAACTTACTTTAGGTAACTGAGAATTAATGAAGAAACATTTGAGATTCTTAGTTGTAGGTTGAGCAATTACAAAAAAATTATTTTTCAATTTGTCAAATTTGGCTATGAAGTCTCTCATAGGCTCATAAGGCTCTTTATTCATCTATGTAAGTTGAGCTAGAAGTGCATGTGCATCTTCTACAGGTTTAAATCTAGCTTCAAACTTATCTTTTAGAGTATTCCAATCAGTTACTGAATGAGCCTATAGATGATAAAACTAATCTGCAGCAACACCTTGTAATGTTTCTACAAATACCCTGACTACTACATCTTTAAATTCTACTCATATTACTCCACAAGCTATGCTAAAAGCTAAAATGTGTTCATCAGGATGAACTTTCCCATCACCATAAAATTTGGGGGAATTCTTCCTTGAATTGTGTGGAAGCTCATGTAGAGGTGGAGTAAGATTGAGAGGACCAAAAGCATTACCCCAGGGGCCTTGAACTACCATTGTAGGATTATGAAAAAGAGGGATAACAAATCTCAGAGGGGTAATTATTGGCAAAGCTTTATCGACAGTAGAAGTAGATACTTCGTCTGGCAATGGAGATTTGACTTTAGTAGGAGGAAAGCTCTTGGTTCATTGGAGACGAGATGGTAAAGGAAATAGATCAAAATCACTTTGTTGTACCAACTTGAATACAGGGTCAATGATACCTTTAGCCCTTTGGCTTCGTGTATACCTTGAATCTACCAGATTGTGAAACAAAAATGTAAAAGAATTGACCTTGCTTTACTTTGAAGCTTGAGGCTTGAAACTGTGCGTTCTTTCCCAATTAGTGTGGAGGTGAATGGTAAGCCTATAAATTGATAATGGATATTCGATCCCTAGCAAAGTCGCCAAAAACTATTGGTTGAATATTTTGTCGATCAATGTACTGATAAATAAAATAGGTCTGATCAGCCAAAGTAGGAAGATTAGTCATCCAAATGTGTAGGTTTACCACATCAAAAGGAGACTGATCTCTCCTCTCATCAAGGGGAGGTTCCCTATATATATATATATATATATATATATATAGAAAATAATACTCAAGGGTAGGACAAACCATCCATCTCTCTTTATTCAGAGATGGTGTGTGCAAATCAAAGGAAAAACTCAAGGGAAATGATAGACAACACTCCTCTTTCAGAAGTACTATTCAACAAACCACAAGAATACTCCTGGTAGTAAATGCAAAGTGTAACCAAGGACTTAGTAACCAACAAATTGAGATGCAGCACAAAGTCTCTACCTGAATTGCTCAAGAGTAAGATATGAAGGACAATGAGGGCACAAAGTCATCCCAAAGTCCTTTACACAGAAATGAAAAGAAAACACACTAAAGAAAATTATGAGGGCACAAAGTCTCTCCACAGTTGACTCTTCAAGACACCTTCCTGACTGTTGTCACTAATTCTGCTTGCTGAATTAAAGTAACAAAAGATATATTAAGGAAAAAGAATAAGAACGGTTTCCTCAACAACAAAGATATCACAGCACAAAGTCTAAAAAATCACTTGCTTTTTTATTCCAATAATAAAATATGATCAACAAACTAATCTCAAAGTCTCAGTAATGCCTTTCAATTTGGGTAGAGTTTCATTTTGATTGTCAAAAAGAGATCCATTTACAATAGAAGAGAGTCCCTTATATAGCCTCTTCAAGAAGGACTTGGGAATAATAACACATCATGTTGCATTGAAATCCGTTAAGAAGATAGGCTGGAACTTAGGGGCATTTATCTATTTGATTTTATCAATGCAGAGAAACAAGTCGTGCTATTGAATATTTGTAACTTTCAATGTCCACCTGGTGATCTGATCCTACCTTCATCATTCCTCCTTTTTTGGTTAATTGAATCGGGTCCTAGATTCAATTTGCTATTATGTTCCTTTAGTTACATTCTACTAGTCTTGGCCTTAAATCCTATGAATACATTCAAGTCTGTAGATTACAAGGATCAACAGCTATTTTATGAGCTTTAAAATTCATGTCCGCGCTCGCGTCACTATGTTTTCAATGGCTAGTTCATTGTCTTGAATTTGACATCTTCGGGTGCATCACATCTTGGTCCTTCTTCAACTTTTCTATTTGGCACTTTCCCAAAAAGAACTTACCCTTTAGAGCCTTAAGAAATGATCTGCCTTGGGTTGAGGAGAGCCCCCCGCAAGTTATCTGCCCTTCAGGCAGTCTTTGAATGGCCTTCAGGCTTCTTGTTTTACATCTTCCTGAAGGAAAGGTGACCCTTCGGCTTCAGAGAAGTCTCCTTCTATTTGGAAGCTGAGAGTCCCCCATAAGGGCACCTACCCTTTGGGGTCCTTGTGTGGCCTTCACCTTAGAAGTCTCTCACGGCCTTTTCCTTAGCGGACTGTCTCTCAGGCTTTCTCCGCTGGTATTTTCTCGGAACAAAAAGTCTGGGAAAATGTTTCATTTGAAATATATGTGAATTCCTTCGAGATTTACTCCCATGACTTCTCTGAATTCTTTTGGAATTTTTGTCTGAAGGAATTCCTTCAGACAAAAGTCTGAAAGAATTATGACTATCTACCTTAAACAAAATTTATGAAAGAATTTACCTTTGTGGCCTTCTTAGAAAATGACCCTTTTAAAGGGTGTTTTTGTCAACTAAGTGCCCTCCGTAAGGGTACTTTTCCTTCAAGAGGCTTCTTTGAACTTTCTGAGTGAACCGCTTGGTTGAACCAAGCCTTTGAACTGTTTGATTAAACCAAACGTTGAACCGCTCCGTTGAACCACTTCGTTGAACCAAGGCAATGAACCGCTTGGTTAAACCAAATGTTGAACCAAGCCAATGAACCAAGCTGTGAACCAAAATGGTTCAATCTGATGAACCAATTGAATGATCCAAGCTTTTGAACCATTTGTTTGAACCATGTTTTGGTTCAATGGTTCAAATGAAGCCTTGAACCGACTGACGAACCATTTGATTGAACCAAAGGATGAACCAAAGCATTGAAATAAAGTGGATGAACCACCTGAGTGAAACAAATCATTGAACCACTTGGTTAAACCAAGCCATTGAACCATTCTTTTGATTGAACCTATTGTTGAACCAAAAATGTTGAACCTTTTAAACTTTGAACTCATTGGACCTTTGATCCAAAGTGGTTCAATGGTTCAAGCCTTCTTTGCTTAGATGCTTGTCGATGGAGATTTTTGATTGAACCAAGGCACTGAACCAATCTCAAAAATGACCAAGTGTTAGAAACTGATTCTTTTGGTTGAACATGCCTACAGAAGTCTTTGAACCTGTAGAAATGAACCTGCCTACAGAGTCCATAGAAGCCAAGTCTATAGAAATCAACCTGTGAAGTCCTTTGAACTTGGCCTGCAGAGTCCATAGATTTTCTCTTCCTACTGAGTCTATAGATTCAAGCCTACAGAGTCCATAGATTTAAGCCTATAGAGTCTGTAGATTTTTGAGAAGCTTGAAAAATGAGGAATTTGAATGCCCCGGACAAATTTTGAAAAGGGAAGAGACAATTTTGGTCTGTAAGACCAAAATATTTCAAATGTTGTCCCAAAAATGAGTGATATTTTTTGGGGGACAACAAGATCTAATTATAAATATCAACAAGTGTCACATGAATTCTAGGTAGACCTTTCATATAGTTCTTGATCTTTTTATAATGCTTCACTCAATGGAAGTCTCCTAAAGGAGAGGTGCACCCTAACACTGACTACTAGCCAATGGAATAATTTTTTAATTTGATATGGACACCTGAGAATGACACCCTAATGCATGAGGGAAAATTCAAAACATGGTGGGAGGACTATTTGGATTTGATTTCTACACACCCATGGGTGTCTCCAGACATCATGTAGTACCTCAATTAACATGTTGTTGTCACTTTGCTTCCTATAGGTATCTTCATTCACATTCACGAGCTACCTAAGTCACCATTTGGACCCCTCCCATATTTTTTTACCATGGCCATGATGTAGGTTGAAATCATCAAGAAAAAATCATATACAGCTAGGTATGCCACACCTATCCAATCCATACCACCTAACATAGTAGTTTATTCAGCACAGCTATAACAAAAAGCCAAAACCTCATAGTAAAAAAAAGGAAAGTTTAATATTCTCTTAGAACAACCATCATCATCATCACTATAGTGAAAGACAAAGAACATAAAAACCTAGATGGATGAACATAAGGTGTCCTAGAACATAAACTCTTGTAACATACCTCAGATGGGAATATATGAGAAGGATGCCTATCGAGTGATGATCATAGATGTGATAGGTGACTTCAATGAGAAGGAGGAGGATAAGGAGTTCTTATTTTGGAAGGTAGTATGCATGGTTCAAGTACGTAAGAGGGTCCCTCTAAGTATTTGGATGAAACTACCACCATGCCTTGCAACTATTATTGTCAACACTGTGCATGAAGATGCTAAAAGAATTAAAAGAATAACCACCATATTCGATCAGCAACCTTCCACCACTTTTATAGCCACTGACATCTTTCAGCCATTACCTAATTTTTTTAAGGAGCCTCTAGTGCATTTACCCAGAACATGATGAGAGGCTAGGGTTTATCCTACCCTAGAAGAACACACATTTGGTAGGGTAAACATGGCGTAAAAAGTGCAACCTTATCCTTCCTCATCTTCACCACTACCCAAATGCAAGACAGTTATTTTAGGGTGTAATAAAGCATCTATCTCTATCTCTATGGTCTAGTTGAGTGATTTTCCACCCTTAAAACAAGACTCAAAATCCCAAGATCTAATGTGAGATCAACCTATAGATGAAGATAAACTAGTTTCATGGGAGGAAGTAGCTCTTACAATAGAATAACCATTTTGAAAAGAAGAAAATATGTGCCAGAAGGAGAAGGCCTAACAAAAACAAACTAAGCCTACACATCAACATGTTGAGGAAGTTGAGGCCAAGAATATGGCCCAAGACACAAAAGTTAAATGACAATCCACTATCAAGAAAGCTTATAGAAGGCATTAGAATCTATTAACACATGAGGCTCATCAAAAGATGGACAAAGAGAAAAGGAATAAAGAGGTTGCACTACTTATCATGACCAAGGGAGATGAAGATAATCAATGTCAATATGAGGAGGCACAAACAAAGAAGCATATGGAGGATGCCACTCTTGTATAGCATCAAATTAATGAAGCTACGAAGAATAAAAAAGGAGAAGAAGATGAAGACTTGCATAAAAAATAAGCTCAAACACAAGAATAATAAGAATATAAATCCAAATTGTAGGTTGATTTCAAAGAATAGTCATAGGTCAAGGTTGAACAAGACATGATTGTTGTGATTGAAGATTAGAGAAAAGAATTATAGTTTGCATAGAAACAATAGGAAGAGGAATAGGAAAAAAACAAAGTTACAAAGAAAGAGCTCAACAGGAAAGCAATAGAGGAAGCCAAAATAAAATTGGATGAAGACACTGTGCACAAACTAAAGACTACAAAAAAATCTATGACATAACAACAATAAATACCTGAATAAAAATAAAGTGACTTAGAGCAATCAGGGTAAGAAGAAAATAGACCCACACCTACAATAGGTGAGCAACAAGTGGCCTAGTTTTTAGGAGTCTAGCTATGGGACATTCCAACTATGGGTGCTCAACACAATAAATTTTGACTTCCACTTATGAACATGCCATGAATCGATCCTTCAACTACCATGGGAACATTGGTAGTATTCCCACTTCATTGGGAAACATCATTAGATATTTCTAGATTACCATTGAAGAAGTTGTTAGAGAGCATTGTGGCATTCTAGGGGTCTATTATATATAAGATCACCTGTCTAGATTAGGAGGTTGGTCAATCTAAGGCCAAGAACATTGAGTTGAAGGCTCAAATGCACGAAGCTACAAAGATTATCTAAGATACTTATCTTGAGCTAGTCACTTGAATATTCAAGGACCAAGTAATGTGCGAACAACATAGACTCGAAACACTTATCTCTGAGTTAATAAAGGATTGGTGTGTAACATATAAATTCTATGTAGTTAGAACATTGGGCCAAGATGTTAAGGCTAAGGATACCACACTTATCACTCTATTAGAGGAATACCAAGGAATGATAGACATTATCTCACTTCAAGCTCAATAGGTCTCATCTAGCTTGATAGATTCTAAGCAATAATTAGATACCTTAATAACTATTTCTAACATAGAGTTTACAAATGCTATAAAAACCAAAGCAACACTGGAAAGTCACACTAAAACTATGGAGGAGAAGGATGAAACACTCCAAGAATCATTACATGTCAGGGATAATGTGCATGACAACTTTTTGAATTGGTAGAGCCAACTATTGCATCATTCTTTCATCAATATCCAAGCTCAGAGACACACATATGAGATGGAGCATCTGAGTGGAGAGATTCAGACAAGGGTTATGAACATTAAGGGTACCTTGAACATAACTAATGATGCAAACCTCAAGCAGATCATCAACTTCCATGCTCCATTATTCACCCTACTATGATTGATACAAGAAGTGATGATGGATTGGAATGCATATAAAATGGACATGTCTCCTTTCACTAGTGTAGTTATACATATTATCAATAAACCTATGTATAGGCCACCCTTAGAGCTCTAATAGATCATCACATAGTGCAAGGCTGCATAATCCTAGTCTAAGGATTCTTCCTTTCAACATTTGTCTTCATCCATGCCACCAACTTCAAGGTAAGTACTGCATAGAGTACAAATTTTGAAAATTTTATATAACATTTTGTATTGGGGAGGACTTAATAAGACAAACAGGTCGAGGTTGGTTGAAAACTCATAAAGGGTAGCCACCTGGTTGCATCATCCCTTTGAAAATTTTCAAAGGGTGGTGTGTTGGTATGTTACTTAGTTAAAAACCTGAAAGGGCGACTAAGTAGTGCCCAAGAGGTGAAAATTGGAAATGGATCCTTGAGAGATTACTGTGAATCTTAGTGATATAACCATTTCTTTACCTCGTGGTAACTTATGCATTCTCAGAGATCCTGTGATGTTGTCTTGAGATGAGATAACATTTTAAGTCTATGAAAGTGTTGGTAGAAGAACACATATTGTAAATCTATGTAGGATATTTTTCATATATTCATGTATTAGGCATTCATTTTATCATTGTATAGACTCTTTTGTCTTATCTTCACTACTTGTAATAGGCTATAATATGAAAAGACTCCACTTTTGGTGCCAAGTACGAGAAGAAGATGAATAGTCATAAATTAAAAATGTCTATATATACTTTTGTTTGTAAGAAGAAGAGGGTTTTAGTTTTAGAAGAGATTAATAGAGATTATTGGTTATGGTTACCTGTGTGATTTTTTATTATGTTCCTTGCATGTGATCTCATGTGTAATGTTTTAGTTGATTTTTGTCTAAACTAATCTGAATGCATTATTACAATCTATGCAATACTAATTGTTCGTAATTATTCAATAATGTATTATTATTAATGATTCTCATGTTTATATCAACCTAAATCCTATCTTTTTATGATAAACTATCCTATGTACATGAATTATCTCATAGCTATCCTCATCCTTAACATGTTCTAATACTTTAGGAATCTCTGCTAACAATATTTGTGGAGATAAATATTAATTTTGGTAGATATTAATTTTAATTTTTGTATCAATATCTTAATTGGTTTTATTGTGAATTAGTTTTTAAATTTGGGAATGGGACCATTAGTTGAGGGGGCCCAATGATTGTGATTGTAGTTGTGACCCCTTTCCCTAGTCATGAGTTATTAAGATTTATTTAATTATGTGCTATGAGTTGTATATTTATTGTAAAAGTTACTTAAATATATAATTACTAGTCCCCTTACAAAGTTGTGCATTGTAATTAAAAATAAAATGTACATCATAATCAAAAAAATAAATATCATATTCAACAAAATGAATATCATAATCAACAAAATGAGTATGATATTGATTAATAACAATATCATATTGATTAATAAAAATATCATTTTCATTAATACAAATATCATTTTCAAAATAGAATATAACTTTTAAAAAGTTACACGATTTACTAAGCATTTGAAGGTGTAAACATTTTAAAAAGACCAAATTTAAAATATAAATTGAGTCCCACAACTTCACTTTAGAAATCCTCATTATAAGTTACACACGATAAAATATAAAATATTTGTATATTTTTAATATTATTATTGGTCCACTTTTATTGTATTACATCCCATCCTATTAAAAATTCAAACATTTCTCTTCAACTTCTGACTCCACCTACCTCCTTTGATATGCCTCACTTACAGAAATGAATAAAAATGTAAGCCTCGCCATTCACAGAACATTCAAAATTCAAATTATATTATTGACTTATAATGTGTATATGAATGATAAAAAACTAATGACAAATGAATTTCTCCACCATGCTAAGTTACACTTCAAATTCCACCGATAGAATGGATGCAAGAATGGAGGTATGAAAGGGATGGATGGACACATTTCTTGTGTGCCTTCTCTACTCATGTTTTTTTGGCATGCATTAACATCTAAGTAAATATTTATTAGTATTTGAATAGACTAACATAGTTGTTGTTCATATGTTTTCCATTCACTCTTTTGTGTTATTTATTCAATTTGTACTTATGATGGAAAATGTCTGGCCTATTACTATGGAAGCTAACACCATTTCCACCATGGGTAGATGAGCTTTTATCCATTACCATGCAATTTAATGTTTCCCTACACACCACAAACATTACTAGTTATTAATATTTTGGCATGGATATTATAGTTTTTGTGCCTTCTATGTTCCTTTTTTTGCTACATTCCTTATATGTTCATGGTTTTTATGATGTGATTTCTTTGTTCATGTTTTCTTTTTTACTATATGGATAGGATTTTATCCATTGATGTTGCAAGTTAATGCCTCCCTACATGACACTTACCACATTCTGTCACTACCTTTTCACATAACTCCTCCCCTAAAAGGGATGGAATTTACCCAAACGTTATCAACAATGCCATGTTAAGTAGATGAATTTAAGTGGGTAGAATGCAAGGATGAAAATATATGTGTAGGTGTGTTTCCTATAAATAAACCCACAATAATGTTTATTTTTTTTGCTTCACTATTATTATGATTATGCTTTCTTTGTTCATGTTTTTGGTTGCATGTTGATGCAGATGCATGTTTGTAAATAGTCAAAATTTGTTTGTTTTTGGTCTTAGAAGGTTTGGGAGGTTATGTGATGTCAATAAGGATCGTTATCCCTAATTCAATGGTTAGTTTTAGGTCTTTTATATTTTTGGTTTTCCTACCAAAAATAGGAAATTAAAAAATTTGAATTTTTTTTTAATAGTTGTAGGGATTTTAGGTGGTTTTAGGGGTATTGATCCATATGTAAGGGATACTTAGGGTCTAGTTACTTGTTTTAAGAGTCCTTTAACCTTAAACCTAGATGTTAATGTTTCAAATCATATCTTTAACGTTGATAAGGTGAAATCAACATAGATTATGACTAAGCAAGGCATGTTTGAAGAGTCTTAGATTGGTTAAGCAATAATTGGTGAATGAAAAAATATGTAAGTATGTTTATAAATTTGATAAACTTAAAACCATTAAAAAGTGAGAAATATAACACATGAAAATAAGAGGAGAAGCTTAATTTGTTGGGTGGTGGATGTGTGTGGTTGTAATCATGAAGACTGCCTACAAGTTTGTGTATCTTTGCAAGAAGGTCATGAATAAAACAAAATTTGATTGTGGTTTCTACGAATTCTTAATATTTCAAAGAGGTAAATGATTTTTAAAATTTTTTTTATACACTTTTTTCTCAAGATTATGTTCTTCTTAATTGATATAGATCTCAAAACAATGTTTCTCATGTCATAGTCCAAAATAGAAGGTGATTTTTATGTGTCCTTATGATATTTCAAACTTATATTCCATTTTATATGGTTCATAAATCATATAAAATATCTAATCCAAGTTATATAAGTACTTTAACATCTTTAAAATAGATATTTTATCAAATTTATCCTCTCAAGTTACCTACAACCTACAAAACCCTAAATCAAGGTTTAGTTCACAAAAAGTGAATTATATCACAAATGAACCTCATAATTTCATATAAATTGATATATGGGTTCATTATAATGGCTTATAAATTATTAAAGTGGTTTTAGATCTTTAAAGTAACCATATGAAAATATATAAAGGACTGTGTATTCTATAGACTTTAAATAGGCCTAAAATAGAGCTAGAAATGTAATTTGACCCTTTTTCATGAGAAACCAGTTAGTAAAATGGTATATAACTTATTCACTTGACATAAATATCATTTGGATGATCGTTTTAACTTTATTTAATGATATACAATTTTTTTAGTTTAATTTTAGTATAAGAATAAGAATAATCAGACTACTAAAAAAGTTGTAAGCATGTAGTACAATCGGTCTTATTAGGAGATCAGATCAACTTACACCATAGTGGTATCACATCATAATTTATGTTACATATAAATTTGAAAGGATATCAAATTTGATTTATAAGTTGTGAAATAAGTTTGTAAAGTTGACAACCAGATTAAGATCTATACGAGGTCAAAGGAGGCAACCTACTCCACCTATGTTGTTTGAGGAAATGAGAAATATTCAAACCCATTTGCAGGCCATGTAGCTTGCTCAGAGAAGATAAATTGACATGGGAGATGTCATTGATATAGAATAATAAGAGATGCCTCAAGAAGAAATGGAAGAACAAGAAGAAGAAGGAGAAGAAAAGGTAGAAGAGAGACTTATTAGAACAGTCATAGGAGTCAGCTCCGAGCCTAAACTAGAAATACCTATGTATGAAGGTAGATTAAATGTGGAGGATATGGTTCATTGGATCAATGCCATGGATAATAATTTGAGTATGAGGGAGTGGATGATGACAAAAAGGTTGAATTTGTTAGTACAAGATTGAAAGGTCATGCGACCCTTTGGTGGGATGAAGGAAAAGTAAATCATAGATCAAGAGTTGGGATAGAATGGTGGCCAATTTGAATGGAAAATTTATGAAAAAATAATACCAGATTAATCTATTTAAGAAAATCTAAAATCTAAGGTAGAGGGAGATGACAGTCAAGGACTACATAAAGGTGTTCTACAAGCTAATAATCAAATGATACATTAAAATGTGGATATATACATTAATGGATTAAGGTTATACATCCAAGATGAGATCAATATTATATCATGAATATTATTTGAGAAGGCATACCAATTTTCTTTTCAGGTAGAGGAAAAATTATATAGGAAGCAAACTAACATTCAAGAGGTAGAGGAATAACTTTTAGAAGTAGAGGGAAGCATGGTGTAAGGATTAAAATTCATATTTATAATTAATAAGCTAATAATTAACAAAGTCAAAATCAAACCATAAGAGGTGATTACTCATTCAGTGGTATGAGACCATTCAAAAGAAGTAGAGGAATAGGCTTTACAGGTAGATCTCATTCACATCAATGTCAATATATTATAGGCTTGGATTTTGACTTTGACCTTTAGCATGTTGACATATTTTTCACCTTTGTAGGTATGCACAATATATTATAGGTAGATCTCATTCAGTGGTATGAGATATTTTTGATTGGATGGATCATTGTCAATATATTGTGCATAGATACAAACCAATGTTTCACATATAACTTTTTCTATAAAAGTCTTTCCAATGCCTACACCTCATGTAAAGAATAAGTACAATGGCTTGTTCTTGTTTAGACATTTTAAAAAAGTAATGTCTTTAACAATTGCGACTTGTTCATCATTTAACATTTGTCTTTGTTTATAGTATTCAACATTGTCAGTAATGAACAGATTTCAAAGGGCTTCAATTTTGTTTTTTCAATGCAAGGTTCATCAATGGTAAGTCCATCTATAAATCATACTCTTCTACTATATATTTGCTTAGGCCAAAATGAAATCTTGTTTTGATTTTGATTTCAATATCAAGTTCAAGCCCGAAAATAACATCTTACATGTTTCCCCACATAGGATTGGGGTTATGATTGAATTTGGACACATTTTGTAATATCATCTTGATTTGCAAATTGTACACCTCTCGCCATGTTTCAAAGTTTTGTTTTAAACTATTATAATTGTTTCTAAATGGCACATATAATAGAAACCATTCATGGCAATGATTTTTAGGGTTAAGATGCTTACTATAATTAATAAAGCATATAATTTATGGCCCCTTTTTGTTCAATGGCTTACCATTTTTTTGGTAATTTGAAACAAATTCAACTAGACAAACATGATCTATAGTTGTAGGATGGGAAATATAATAGTCTATGATAGATTTACAAATGACATTTTTAGAATCATCTTATTCCTATCTCAAGAGAAAAGGATATTTAAAAAAAAAAAAAAAAAATCATTCATAAATCAAGATGTGCTTATGAAGGCACATGTTCTTTAGCAATGACTCAATGGAAATGATAAGACTAAGTGAATAGCTTGTTGTGTAGAAATTTGTTGATAGTTTAGCATTGCATTCCTAAGTCTATTTAACATCTGAATGGCATATATATTTATTGTTGCATGTTGTCTATGTATTTTTTGAAAAGCATGAGTAATTTTTTGGTTGCCTTTTATGATATATGAAGTAAAATACATTGTTGCATCATGTGCATTTCAAATAAATTATGCATCAATGTTGGCTTGCCATAGGTATGACATATTTGTTATGAAACTGTTACTCCACACTTAATATGGCTTGAATTTAATAAAAATGGTGGGTTGGTTAAGTGTAATTTGTTTTGATATTATGTATTGAGTCTCATCTATTTTAAGATTTTGCAAGGAGATGTGGAACTCATTTGAAGCATTGTAATGTTCAGTGCTTAGCAAAAAGTAAATTTTATTTAATACCAACTTTGTAAGTTCACTTTTTATTTCAGATGGATCAAGTATTGCTATTTTTTTCATTGGAAATTGGGAGAAATTTAATCTACATTTTTTGTCTTTCTTTTTTCTACAGGTACTCTTATGATGGTGTGTATGCAATTTTTCCAAGTCATTTTCCAAGATATCGGTGTTAAAAGTTATGTATTCATCTATAAAATGTGATATTTCTAAATTTTCATTATTTCCATATATCAGTGCATTTTTTATCCATACCAGCCAACGATCATGGGCATTTCCTCTATTTTGGAATTCTATTATGCAAAATTAGTCTATGATTTTACCAAGAAATGATTCATCTTCTATAGCATTTGTTGTAATGCACTGATATGATGTCTATAGTAACTGTGAAAATGATTAGATCTATTTTCACAAGAAAAGAAATGTCATTTTATATATTCAATTCGTTTAGCTCTAAATTTTAGTTTTTATGATGTTTTAGATATAATTGTTTCAATGCATTAGTTAATCACTACCAACAATGTTCAACACTTGTAAAAGTCAAGAAAAATGTTGGAAGTCCTAATTTTTGTATCATGGTAAACATACTTTTTTATAACTTTGCATATAATCAAGTGAAATATGATTTTTATTGAAATCCACATAATCGATTTCTGATTTGAGCAATTTTTATAAATTCAGTTTTTATTTGGCATCCTTGGTCAAAAAATTCCTTTTAGTTGACCCTTTCTAATTCGAATCCACATTGTCTTTCCAACGTAGTTTATGATTAATTTCACTACTTTGAAAAATAATTTAGTAAGATGGTATTCAAATAAGTGATTAGTATACAAAAGAAATCATTGTGATATTTTTTTATAGGAGTAACTCGACATAATGTCATCATCATGAGGATTTCCAAAGAAAAGTGTTGGAAAGTTCATTTATTATGATTGTTTGCCTTTGAAAATACCAAGAGGGCGGTTTCCTTCTACTAACACTATTGAAATTAACTTGTGTTATAATGCAATAATACATTTTGAATCCATAGAACCATGCACCAAAGTGTCATTAGGCTCGACTGACTTGTGTCAGAAGATAAACTATTGTTGCTATCACTACTACTTTTAGATTCATAGGACACATCATTTTATTTGCATGTTCTATGTCATTTCTAGATATAAATGGTTTGTAATTAGAGATAATTTGCACATCATGAGTAATGTATAATTCTTGGGCACAAAGTTGTTTGAGTGCTTCCATCACAAGTTTGGAGAGAACTCTTCCTTCTTGGTACACGTCATTGTATTCTAGTCAACATTTTAAATCTATTGTAATAGTTATTCTTTCATTTATGGAACTAGGTAGTACTTTCTAAATTCTATCAATGCTTGAGGGAACATTGATAATTTATTGTCAATCCATTCTGTAGTTTTTTGTAGCCTAGGTTTCATATTTGTGAAAATGCAATTCTAAGCGTAACAAGTCTTTCTTCAAAATCAGATAGCATGTTTACAAATTTCACTTGTTTGTTTAGTCTAATATTAATAGGTGTTTCAAATGCATGACGTTTTCCATTTTTATGATTGATTTCATGTTGCACATATTTTTGTTTGAGAGTTGATTTTGTGTTTGGAATTAACCTTTGGCAAGTGTCCTTTTCAGATTGAATAAAAGGCTTCATATTGTGTTTAAATTGTAGTTGTTTGAAAACAACACAAACATGCATTAGTGTGTCTGTAATTTTCTCATTAAGCTTATTTATTGATGTTGATCTTAACAATATTCCTTTTATTATTATTTTGTTTCATGCCATGATCTTTAAGCGATGCGAAGAGATGATAGGCCCATGTAATGGTGGTTTCATATTAGCAACAGTAGTGTCAAATTACAGCTTTATATTATAGTATTTTATTAATGTGTTGCAGTCCAAATGTATTACTTTTTTCTCATGTACAATGTTCATTGTTTGGTGCAAATAGAATTTGTTTTTTTCTTGGTAAGTTTATATGCAATCAACAATGAAACTAGTTTCTACTTCATTATGTTCTTGTGTTGTCAAAGGTTCATAATGCACATGCTATGTATCTATTTCAAATACGATGGTGTTATATAAAGATTGTGACTGAGCAGAGGCATTTTAGGTCTTGAGAATTTGTAGTATTTTGGATGACCAAAGGTAAATTCTTACATTCAACACATTTGAAATACATTTGATAGTGACTTTATTTCCTTCTATTCCACCTTCATCATACATAAAACCTATTTTTACAATGTATACTTGCCAGTTTACAATAGCAGGTACTTTTTTATGACATCATTTGTTAGGTTATTTTTTAATAAGTGTGTGCCTTTTTGTTTCTAGCAATAAATGCATTACAAAAAGATCATACCGAGTAATGACATAAGTAGCATATGTCAAAATAATTTTTTATCAAATAGAAAATAAAGTTAAAGATGCTATCATCATAATAAAATGTGATTTCTATCATTATAAATAGGCCACATGATTCCATTTTTTTCTAATTTGTATGCAAATAAAGAGAAAGCATAGATCAAGTTGTTCATAGCGGGGTTTTTGCTAGGGGGTTTGATAATTGTTTATTTTTGCATAATACAATGGTTCGTAATGGCCAAAGATTGTATTTTGGTCATGAAATAGAATGCAATATCGAGGGGTGGGAGCATTTTCATTGAAATGAAAGTATCTACATTTTCTTTTCAAAGACAAAACATAAATGGAAATACTTAGCCATTTAGAAAGCCAATTTATGTAGAAATTATCACCCCATAGACCATGCTCACTATTACCTATGCATGAAGTTGCATAAATTTGCATTCAGTGTAAATATGTAGTGGTTTCTATTTGGTACAATCTATACAGCTCTCTAGGATCTAATTCCAATGCAAAATATCTTAGTGCATGGGTGTAATTTTTTTTAAGCAGCTAAGGAAATGTTCTATAATTCCAACG
This sequence comes from Torreya grandis, assembly GCA_037957365.1. Lineage (NCBI taxonomy): Eukaryota > Viridiplantae > Streptophyta > Pinopsida > Cupressales > Taxaceae > Torreya > Torreya grandis. Next base: position 1,283,074 of record JARHVA010000081.1, on the reverse strand, counting down.
TGTAGCTCTATTGATGTGTATCAGAAGTGCAATAGCACTTGAAATGCATCAAACAAGTAATTACCCACATTATATTTAAAATTATAAATTCTAAAAAGGTTTTCTTTTTCTAAAGCATCATCTATGCTATTGCAATGAGTTCTTGATAGTGGCTTATATTCTTCGACATCAATTATCAATTGATTACAATAAATACCGATTGTTTTTTGTTTTGTATTTATCGAATCCATTTTAAAATGCCAAGTAAATCAGGTGCAATTAAAATCCAAGGTAATATAAAAGGTCAAAAATATTTTCTAAAAATAATCACAGACCTATTGCGAACCAGCTGGATAACCACTAGTTTTAGCACTAAGGGCTATGGTATTTAATAATTTCCCCCTTATTTAATAAAATTAGACACCAGAGTCTGCACACAATTACTATGTATAAAATAAACTTTATAGATCCTAAATAGATATATTAAGATTCAAGAAATCTAGTAATCAATCTAAACTCTTAGTAAAAGATAAATTATTTAGATTATTTAAATTCAAGAGACCAATAATATATGTAGAACAACTAGGATCCATCCAAGGTAAAAAGAAAAGACTCCAAATTTTTTTTGAAGTAGCAAATAAAATTTAAAAAACCAGTAAATTATTTTAAAGAAAAGTAATATAACATTCACCTATCCAACACAAACCAAACATTTTGTTCATATAAGTTGAAATAAAAAATCAACATATATAGTTTTCTAAACCAATATGCTAGTTTAATTGGGAGCTTGAAAGACAACAAAACCACCTAGGGGATTGCATTGTGAAACTTGCTTTAAGATTGGCAATGTTTTTTTTGTGAATGGAATGAGCCATAAATCTTTCCTAACTCACAATCATTATTAGTGTTGAAAAATCCAACACATGAAGGGATAGAGACAGAAAGAGAAATATTAATAAATAATAATAAATATCATTACACAACTCCAAATATAGACAAAACACTATTTTCTATTTAGCAATAGCATAAAATGTTTGACATTTGGAAATTTAATTTTGCATCACACATTTAAATATTCACATTTCTTATCACTTTTTTGTAATGTTTCTCTTCTTTGGTAATGTGTTTTAATTCTCGTGTTTTGTAATGTATTGATTTTTATGATCTAAGCTAGAAGTTTTTCTCGATTCAATTGTATTTTTTGATATAAATTTTTATTTTAGGAAGAGTCATATATGGAGAGTTACATCAACACAATTGGCGTAGATTTTGTAAGTGTTTCTTTTTTAGAGTGTCTTTTCTCTTGATTATAATGTTTGGTTCTACTTCCTAGCATGTATTTTAAGCTTAATGGTGTCAATTATGACAATATAGTTACTATTTGTTTTCTGTTAAGGAGACTTATCTTGTTATAAGTTGACTTCATTCTTGTCCCATTATTGAAATAAAATTAAAACATTGGAGCTAGATGGGAAGACAATTAAGTTTCAAATTATAAGCTCAATTATCTCTTTGATTTGTGAGAATGACAAGTTATAGGAACTATGGCATTGATTATCACTAACACCACCCTTCAAATAGATAACTATATTTTGTGTTTCTATTTATCAATTGAAAGTAACTTATTTAATATTAAAAGAAATATAGAGATTGCATTGTAAATTCTATGGCAACAAAAAGGAAGTTAGCATCTCCTAACCAAATATTAACATGAATTCCACAAGCTAGTCTTAGATAGAGTCTAATATAGAATTTTTAGCTATAATGATGCACTTGATGTACCAATATTTAGTAAAACCATCTAGAGAACATACAATGAATATTAAGTTTAAGAGTAGAATGAAAATGAGAGCAATGTGTAAATGATTATAGGTTGTATTTAGGCTTAGAAGTAGAGTTATTGTCTATTTGTATTCAAATATGTGAGGAAAATTATGTATATTGACAATCCCATAGGCGTTTGAAGGAACCTTAACATATAGGTCATGATGAGGTTACAAAATTATTATAATAAAAAGTGACAAAGGAGAATGAGTGAATTACAAAGCATCTAAGGTGTCCTAGTGAGTTGCAAAGAATTTTGTCATAACTCAAGGCTTAAAATAATCTACTATCCAACAAGAAAGAAATAAAACACATTATAAAAATACCTTTAATTATTAAAGGAAAGGATATATGTTTTTTGGACTATTGTGGTGGAGTCTATGAAGAAATGGTTTTATCTTGGTCATGATACCCTTGAAAGTCTACACCTAAGATTATTTTCATACCTCATAAGGAATTTTATATTATTCTTCGTCTACCATTTGGAAGTTATTATAATAATAATAAAGAATTTATTCAGAGTTTTCCCAAATATTTTAGCACTGATTTTGTAACTTTTAGTCTTTGACTCTAGATTTATTGAGATGCTTTAGATTTCATTATTCAAAATAAAAAACATAAAACATATTTGAGATTTGCATTTCAGACTCTTGATTTCAAATGTTATTTTTCCCATTTATTATCAAGTTTTAGATTTTTTATGTAATAATGTTAAATCAAGCATGTAAAAATGAAGCAAGTTGTGAAAGGGATATTAAAACTTAGAGGGAGGAGTGTGTGTGTTTTACATTGTTATATAAAGATTACGTGGAAACAAATCTTTGGTCAAGTGTAGTGTCTGTATTACCCTTGGAAGTCTTCTAGGCCCTAATGCAGTGTCTTTTGAGCCAACATTTGAGTTCTACTTTCTAGCTAAGAAGTTCAGTTGAAAGAAAAATATATATGTTCCTCCTATGTTTTTGGGACCTTTATTTTTCATGGTTGAGTTTCAATAGTTTGCCTTTACATATTGCTAGAATTAACAATGTTTTATCCTTTATTAGTTCTAGTGACTGTTTGGCAAGCAATCCATTAAAGCAATGGACATAGATTATCTGCAGGCAGGACATCTTATGTATGTGTGAGAAATACATTGATGGGATTTTAAACCATGAGCACTATTTTTTATTCTCCCTCAAGTTCTCTGGTTCCACTTGCACAGGCTAGGAGAAGTCAATTCTAGTATTAGATAATCATAAACCAAAACGTAGCCTTTTATATCCAAAAACTCACATATTGGCTATTATTTAGAAGATTGAATAAATGGATTAAATTTATCCCATATATCTATAAACAAAACAATCTTTACATATATCATAGGAACTTTATACCAAAATTAGAGGAAACCCATGCTGGAGAAATTTTCTTGGCAACCATATAGATCCAAATGGACTAGGTCAAGTAGTAGTAGGATGCATTTCTTAAGACACTTATTTAATGAGTTGGATTTTACTTATAGGTGTTTGTAGTGTGTTGTCCATGCAGGGGATTTCATTTGATACCTAAACTTGTAAGACTTTCCATTGGCTACAATAATGAGATTTGGATGCTAGAGGAAATCCAAAGTATTCAACGGAAAGAGTGCAGTTCAAAATCCAAGAGCACACTTCAATCTACTTTGATGATAAGACTATTATAATACATGAGGATAGTCAAATTCATTAATATTTAATGGTACCTTGTGTATCTAATTTCCATTAGGGTTGGCTTTGTTGGCACATTAAAAATATTTATATTCGAGTATACTTTTTTTTCATGATAGTGAGGTTTGTAATTTTTTCTAATTGATCCCACTTGCAAAAAATAAAAGTGCTGATTTGGGAAGTTAATTTTAAATAGGCCCTTAGGATTTAGAGTAGGGAATGTTTTGAGAAGTAGTTCTTTGTGGCATTTCTAGAGAGACTGTCTTGGCCAAGTCCAATAATCATACTTCGCTTGGAGATTTTTTCTTAGCAAGAGCTAGGGCCCATATATCCCTATGAAATTTCTCTCTTCTTTATATATTTTGGAACCAACATTTTCAATAGTGCTACTTTTTTTCATAAAACTTTTGTTTTTCTAATTATTTAAACAAACAAAGAAATAGATTATTAATTTATTTGTGAATATTAACATTTTTCTATTTCTAAATTTTTGTTTCACCTTTTTTTTTTCCCAAACATAAAGTTTCTGCTCTAGAGTTTGCAAAGGTTAAATAAAATTTCTAGTTGAGCTCATAAGAGTGGTATCACAACAAATTTCATGGCCTCGTGTATTTGATTCATATTTAGCCACTCATGGGGAAATGGCTAGAGGAACATCATTGCTTTAGCAATATTGTGGTTAGATCATAGGAATAATTCTCAACAGGAGATTGTTGTACCATAAATTCAACAACCTAGGTGACAACAACTTGGACAACCTTATCACTCACCATTATGTTTAGAAGAAGCTTTAGTTTTGAGTAGAGTCATTATCACTACTGATGGGGAAACCCTCATTATATTATCTATTCGTATTAGGTGATAAACTTGTTGTCTAGTTTTAACATTTAGGAGGAGGCTATTGAATAAAATTCTTTAACCTTGGCCTACCTAAACCCCTTCCACCATGTTTGGAAAAATCTTAACAAATTAAAATGCATACATACATCTATCAACATGAAAATGCATGAGGTCCATTTTAGTGAGTCCTCCTCTCTCTAGTCTGAAATTGGCTTCATTCTTCCTTTTCCAAATTCACCATAATATCTCAACAAACTAAGCTAAAATTTTTTCATAAATTCAAAAATATTAGCATCCAATGTTTTTTTTTTGGCTTAAATATCAAGCCAATACCAAAATATTTTCCAATCCAACACAAATCATGTATACAAAGCATTCATATATCAAGCCTCTAATTGGTGCAAATAAATGTCAGGTTTTAAAAGATCTTATATCAAACCTAGATTTAGCAAGGACAATATGAGAAGGTAGCTTATGTCACAAGACCACATATTTCAAGATCTTGGGCCTGTAAATGTAGTTTGATTGGTCTCCAATGGTAGGGGAATATCTTGTGTGAATAGGCTATGCTTGTATGATCTTCTATTCATATTATTACTTGTTTAGATGGCATCATCTTTATTTTGAAACTTTTTCCTGGTGGTAAATTAGATGTTTTATGGGTTTTTAGTTTGAAGTGCAAACTGTCCTATAGTTTTAATCAAAATAGAAACTCATCAATGAGATCAATGTGGCAGTCGACATGATAAACAGAACCCAAGCATAGCTAGAGCACATTATCACACACAAGTAATATTAAAAATAGAACATATGTTATGGTTTAGGTATCAATGCACCAAGAGAGAAGTTCTAAAAGCCACAAGGATATGAAATGGTGTTTCCTTAATATCCTAATAATTTGATAAAACATAAGAAGAGTTGTTAATTTTCCTCTATTTTGATGAAACTTGATTGGGTGGGTAAAATCCTTATTTCCATCATAACCTCCAATTCTTCCTTTCTATTAATCATCACTTGGCTTTTATCCTTTTAGGAAAGGATCTATTGCTCTGGTTGCAAGGAGTTGGCATTGTATACTCTATATATTTCTTGGTTAAAGTGATGGTTCTTTGATCCAAGCAAAGGACTCAGGTGTTTGATTTTCATAATATCTTCAGTTTTGGCCAACATACATCAAAAATGAAGATCAGATATTGAATAGAGTTTGGTGCTTTTCTACCTTGAATAAAGGAGAGAGTGAAAAAAACTAACTATTTTTAAAAATATATGGAAACTAAATCAATAATTATAGGGTGGTTCTCAATCCTAATCCAAGGACTCTAAAGAGAAAATATTCTCATTTAAGTTTTGAAATAAACATGAGTGATGATAACCAATAGAAGTAGGGTGGGAACCTTATAAATCAGAGGCTAAGAGAAACTCCCCTCCTAAAGTTTTATGATTGTATTGAAGTTATTAAGTCAAGGGATTAGATATGAAAGGTATTCTATTTTTTTGATCAATCATTAAACACTTTTGCCAATTACCAAATAATAAAATTTTCTTATTTGCATTTGGAAAGGACAACATTTAATTGGCTACAATGACTGAAGGAGGATAGAAAGAGGGCAACAACGAAGAGGACAAAAAATTATAAGTAACATCTTGGCACCTCTGTGATTGTTCCTACCATAGCTTTGAGGCATTTATTCACATAAAATACTTCTTGGTCTCCAGAAGCACGAAATAAGAAGGCACCATCGAATATTGTTCAAGAGAATTCTACGAAGCCATCCTTTCTACACCGTTTCTATGTCCATCACTACATTAAAATAGACCATTAGGAGGTATGTTAAGGCTTAGAAACCAACTACTCCTTAGTTGTTGCTATTCATCAAACAAAAGTATATTTAGAGGATTTTGGAAGATGATTTACTGCTAACAAACCCTCCAAAACTAACCCAATAATAAAATAAGATCCAAAATTAGATGTAATGAAACAACAAAATATTAGTGTGCAAAGAAAATAGAAAATTCCACTAACCCTTGTAAGAGTCTTCCAAATTAGCGAGAATGAGCTCTAATTACAGTTACACTTCTCAAAGTTATTTAGAGAAAGCAAATTCTAGGACAAAAATTCAAGGTTAAAAACACTATGAACTACACTAAAATTTAGGGAAAAGGCACTCTTGACATTACAAATTTTCAAAACTTTTAAGAAAATCAACATTTTCAACGGAAGAAACCTGAATCGTATCAAGATCAAAGGAAAAAATTTGCATCCAATGCATGACACAAAATATGTTCCTATGTGTTTGTTTGATTTAACTGTCAACCAGGCTAAATAACATCACCAAAGATGGTCAATACTCTGTGTTTGTTTGATTTGATGTGAATAGAAGACAAGGGGCTAGATGTATCAACGACAAATCTATCATCGATCGATGGGATTAAAAGCACCAAGATACATGTGGTATGTTCAGTGGGATTTTCCCACTTAAAAAAAAGATGTTAAGTGCTATGATGTTCACGTGGTACTCCTTCCTCTATGATAGTATTTTCATTCCATCTAATCAATGAAGTCATTGGTCTATAAAGTTAGGTCAATATCAACGGATTATTTTTAAGTCGAGGGCTAAGGTTGAATTAATCAAAGATGATGAGAGTAGGAGAGTCGCATCATGATCCAAAACTATGTGAAAGGCATTTATTTCCAAGGTTTGCACCAATTGTTACAACAATCATCATGCCAAAGGTCATGGTAGACCTTTGCCATCAGCATGCAATCTTTTACTTGGGGCCATGTGTTTACTATAATTGTGGTAGAAAATAACCAAATGTAGGGGTGGGACAAAGGTGTAGGCAAATGAATTATATTTAAAATTCATGAAATCAAAATAGGTATACAAAACGACAATACATTTATGTTTTGGTGAATAACATGTTTTATTTTTAGTTTCTACATAAAATTCAAAGGACAATACATTTATTCTAATTATTATTGATGATGTCAGGGCTCCTTCCTTAAATAACGTGTAAATAATTTTGACCAATCACAATATAAATAAATGCTTTTTTTCATGATTTTTGTTAAAAAATGCACAACTTAACTTTTGTAAAATTACAAAAAAATTCATACACAAAAAATAATACATTTTCATTGATTAAAAAAATAAAATTTAATAAAAAATTAAAGCATATTAAAAACTTTAATATCCCTCCACAAATAATAATAAAACATCGAGACACACCACCACACATTAAAGTGTTGTTCTTCAAATAGTAATGTCTCTTGTTGTTCTTTAAATAGTAATAATGAGACATAATGTCGTAAATAGCGTACTCTACACCAATCGGGGCTTTATCTGGTACACTTCTTCCGATGGGAATCATTTAAAGTTTTAATCGTCTATTCTTTCTTCTTCTGGAATCAAGAAAAGAGCAGACGACACTCGATCTTCAGTTGAAGCCAACATGGGTAATATATTTTTTTATTCAAATTTCTTGTTTTTAAGAGATATTGCAGGATTGCAGACTGGTTACGCTTTCAACAAAAGTATAGAATGCAATAATCATAACAGAGTTCAAATCGAGGAACAGTGTTTCTGAATCCTTAATCGTTTTAGTCCAAAACGAGCGTAGAGAGATTAAATGGATACATAACAGAAGAATCTCCACTCCAAATCTGGTGTGCAAACATGGCATAAACTTTTTCAGTGGGATGAGTTCGATCCCAAAACAAGTGTGCGCTTGTGTCGTTGCAAAACACACCCTGCAGATTCGTCTGTCCACAGCTCACTTCTGCATTGAACATTCCTGATCCACAACATAACGACTTTGCATCCCTAAATCCTGCACCCCAAAATTTACAATCACATATCAAACTGTACAAAATCTTTACCACAAAAAAAAAAAAAAAAAGGGATAAATAAAGAATTACTAAACAAATGTAGCATACCATAGGATTCAGCGTTTTGAATTATGTTAAGAAAAAATATAATCATAAGCATTAAGCTGGATGATGCTCACTCTGCCTAGTTTTTTATGGAGGTGAGCCACAAGTGACTTCAAAGCAGTGTTGTACGCCAGAGCCAGCTGGTTTGCGACCTCCATACATTAAAAAGGTAAACTGGCTGTTTTACGGACATAAAGTCTACGTGTAAAACAAATGTAATGGTGTTGGCAGTTTCATGTTGATAAGTTCAGGATAAAATATGTTCAAAGCTGCCATTGCGGGGTACACTTTCAAGCAATGTACGCTGGGAATTTTTTAAAGTTTATTATGGAGAGACGTCAATAGTGGTGCACTTTAATTTGGGATTTAGATGGTATTTAAATGGTATTATATTATATTTAAAATTTATATATTCATAATTATTTTAGAATATTGATTATTTAATTTTAGATTTTAAAGGTGTAATATATTATTATGATTTAATATAACGATGATTTATAAAGTATATTATAATAGTATTTTTAAAAGTTAAATTGATAAGTGACAATTAAAATTTAGAAAAAAATTAACCTATTTGAGTAGTATAGTTGGTTAAGGGTTTTTTTGGGTTCCTCTCATATATGTTTTGAGGACAATTCTTATTACTCAAGTTATTTTAGATTGGTAGTTTGTGCAGGCTCGATCTTCTCCCCCAAAGATTAGTAGGGGCTCCTCCCATTGGTCGCAAGGTTTTTTAGTTGTGGGGGAATTGTTGTGAAAACCCTTGGACACAAAAAAATTCTAGGAAAAAATCTTAGTGGAAGCCAAATGTGGGAAATGTAAACTTTAGTCAATAACACTTGATCCACGTTATGTTGTATCACACTAGTTTGCATTTGTGTTTTTGTTAAGGGAAAGAGCATATGCAAATGAGTTGTATCATGAAGAAGAAAAATACTTGGCTTCTCACACTCCAACGCAATCCTCATCAGTTGATACTACATTTCCTTTGCTAGAAGATATGTGGGCATGGTGAATTCTAGCAATAAAATATTTACCCTCTGGCAGTCTCCCTGAATACATAAGCTAACCTAACCATTTATGTAGCAGAAAATGGTGTTAGTGATAGTTGACCTAATTGTTAGAGGCAGAGGTGAGCGTATGTGTTTTACTTCTCAATATGATCACCAGAATGAATGACAAGGCCCCAAATTGGAATATTTCATGGACAACGCTTCCATGGGAGGAGAACAATATTCAAACAATAGAAATGAAACATGACAAACATTGATTAGGAGCATGAATGGCACAAGCATAGTTTATTATACAATGCACACAGTTTCAATAGTGAAAATGTTGTCAACACCTTGCTCTTTTTCTCCTTAGAGTGTCATTGATTGTTTTAATCAATCGAGGAAAAGTTTAAATATTGGTGTACTATAACTATATTTTCTAGATATGATGAAAAAGAAAGGTATTCAATTTATTCTATGATTAATATTGGTGGTTTTTGTGCAAAAAAGGTGTTGGATCACATAAATTTAGGTTTTCCATATTCATCTTTTGATAGTATTTATTAGTCTTCTTCTTGTTTTTTATCTAACAATGGGCAAAGAGGAGGAGGAGCGGTTATGATTTCATGCCCTATAAGAGGACATATGAGATTTTAGTTGGGGATATAAGCAACATTATCATGAATAAAGGAATAAGATGTTAAATGAGAATCTCTCTATCTTGTGTTCCATTATGCACTCTAATGTGGTATAAATTGCTAACCTACTTCACTTGAAATTGGTCTCTGGGATCTGTTAGAGCTTTTTTGGTTTAAATTATTGGTATGAGTGCTCCCCAAATAATTAAAAAAATCATAGATGAATAAGTTGTTTGCATTGCTCTTTTTTTCAAACTCTATATAGAGTTCGAAGTTTGCTTTTGTAGTCCTACTAGCATTTTCTAAGCCCTCGGTGGAGATTTTTAGATTGCACCATGATCAACTGAAAAGCTATGCAACCTTGAAGAACCTATAGAGTGAAATCTCATACCTTGAAAGAAAAAATATCACATAGGGAAAGTTGTGCAAAAGAGCATGATCTCATTGAGCATTCACGCATTGAAAAAACTATTAGCCAAAAAGTACTTAGGAAGGTTTCTTATATAGGTGAAAAATAGACATGTCCCAACATCCTCTTGTATGTAGAATTATTTTCCACTAAAGACCTTTATTAAACATAAGCAAGCTTGAATAAGCCATGTAGACAAAATCCAGTGGGTCAAAAGTCTACACAAACACTGCCCCCTTAAAGTGTAGCCTAGATGAGTAGAAGAATTGGGTCTTGACAACGAGGCCTGATGAGGTACCCAAACACAATACAAATCTCATAAATTAGATAAAAGAAGAAAACTTTTAGAACAAAACTCCACTCCAAAATAGATCAAAGAATAAGGTAGGGCTAAGAAGCCGCACTAGAATCTACAAGGAGTGCCCTAGAGTGACTGTGGATCAAAAGTAGATGTAGTGAAGGGTGGATCACCCTAGAATATTGAATGAGTCTATTAAGTGCTTGATGGATCTTCAACCAAGGTGTGATTTTGATACAAGGAATCATTCTCCTCATGCAAGATAGGTGGACCAACTACTCTATGTCAAGAAGGTGCATTAAGAATAGAGATTGAGAAGGATTGTAGAATGCCATGAAAATGTGTGATAGAATATTTAGTGTTTGATGTGTCTTGGGTCAGAATACCTATTTCCTTTAATATCTAATGTAGACCAGAGGTAGGTTTATTAATAAATAACTCCTCAACATCTAGAAGGTGACAAGTAGTTTGTAGAGAAGTGTCCCCATCACTACTATAGTCATCTGTATTAAAAGAATTATTAAAATCAGAAGTGTGCTCAGGCTCAAAAATGTCATCAAGTTTAGATGAGTTTGAAGAAGAAGAATATGAAGGAGAGTCAAGAATAAAGTGTGAGAAGTTATATATCCATGTCTGATGATCGACCATTCCCACTGTCAATATAGTGTTAATGTATAACTCTCTAACATACACTAAATTTGGAGTGAACTCAACTCACATGGTTGGACCAAGGTCAGTGATATCGTAAATTGATATGAGATTAGATGAAAGTGAGTGAACACCTAGAACATTATTGAATGTTCCACTACTCACTTCAATAGAACCTCTCTTGGGAACCTTTTTAGAAGTGTCATCACCTATTGTATAGAGGAAATGCCACATGGTTCCAAGTGTGAGAATAGGAAAGAATCTAACAGGCCTAGAGAAGTACTTACACTAGGGAAAGGGAATGATAAAAAAATGAGGAATAAACTATATTCACTCAATAGATTAAACCATATGAAACATATATGCATTGAAATAAATTAGTTCAAAATAAGCTTACAATGGAGGGTATTTATAGAAAATACCCCTCACTATCCCTACATAGGATTGTGACAAGTGTCATGATCCTATGAGGTGAGAAAAATATTTAAAACACCTTAGTAAACTTAACAAGATAAGGTGTGAATGGAATCAAATAGTGAAACTGGTTAGGGAGATGACCCTGTTCACACCTGATAGTGGAACCAAATAGGTAATAACCCTATCTACACCAACACCACTCCATAAGTACAACTTATAAGGAATGAGAAATGAAAATATTCAAAACATAATGGGTCCTAGTTATAAGCCCTGATGAGGTACCCATGTATAAAATAATCCCCTCAAACACAAAAGAGAAGGAGAAAACCTATAAGAAAAAACTCCCTCTATGAGAGGATGGAAGAAATAAATTCATAGACTCTCTCTGAAGTAGTGTTGAAGCCAAGTGTCCCTATGGATGTAAATCCATGTTATCAAAATGCATAAATGTTGAATCACTGCAACTGCCAAGTGATGTAGGAAATGGTGCTAAATACGTGTATCGCTCAAATGAAACATTAAAATCTAAAGAAATGGGTAGTGAAATGAACCCAAGGAAGAATTTCTTGAACACCCCCCCCCCCCAATGCATAACTAGGAGAAGATAACAATGCATGTCTCTACCGATGTAGCTACTGTAAGTGTTGACTAGTGAGCATGAAGATAGTGTCATTGAACAAAGGTCACCAAGTTATGATGAAAGATGTCAAGGCACAATAGATCCATAACATGGTTGGATAAATTGCCCTGCAAATTGAATAAAAAACCAATGAATTCCAAGAAGCACACAAACCAAGAGAGGTATGATTGGACACAACCACTACTTGAACATCACCTAGTGAATACTGGTACAAGACATAAAATTTAAAAAATTATTGAACACTTTTAACAGATGATAGAGATGCCGACGATATAACCAAGGAAAATACAACTAAAAAATATGCCAATGAGACATGAAAAGGTCCTCAGGTGGGTTTTGGCATACAAATTCCTAATAATGGAGGAGTAATTTTTTTGTTATGAAAAAAACTCAAAGCACTAAGAAAGGGGCCTTGATATGTGTCGATTGAAGAATGCAGATGCTAAGAAAGGGGCTTGAAAGAGACATAAATTATGTAGAAATGTGCTAAATGAAGGATAATATGATAGAATGTGATCATGTTGGATGAACTCAACAATGCCAATGGGGCATGTAGACTAACCAAGAACATTGATGTGGAAAAATATAAGATTTTTTGTGAGGGGGTCTGACCACCTATCAGACTGGTCCTCATCCATCGGGCTTCGTTAATGAGATGATGGGCCATAGAGTGTAGCAGTATTTTCCACATTGAGTGACCAAATGAGGTGGTCAATCGTGCAATTTTTTTTTTGGCATGAGAAAATTTTGACAAAAAAATTGATGTGCAATTTTATTTTTGTGCAAGAAAAAACCACAAAAAAAATTAGTGCAATTTTATTTTTCATATGAAAAAAATTATGTAAAAAACTCAAATATGTGGCCAATTTTAACTTGTGTTAAATTTGACATGCATGATTTTCCTTGTTATCTGTGTGTTCAGAAAATGTTTTTGCTTTGTAGTTGGTGTAGTCAATGTTGTAATCACTTAACAAAGGATTGTCGATGGTCAAATAAATGAAAACACACACAAAATGTGGAGACAAAGACACCAACATGGCCCCCTCAAAATCCACTAAATGAAGAACTCCCCCATAATAAAAAAACTATTTTTCACTTTATATTTAATGTGATTACAATTTTCTCCAGCAATAAATGCAAAGTGGACTTTATTCAATGTTTTACAAAATCTCATGCAATGGGCATATACTAAAAGTATAATTTTGGCACACATTTAGTTTAAATTATTAGCACCACTACAAATTATACAATAAATTATTCACTTTCAGAAATTGAAGTATCTCGATCCGACATGGTCTGCAAAAGTTATGCATATTTGAAGCTCCCAAAATGAGGATGGGGTAGTGAGACCTTTGAAAATTTTAAATTTATGAAAAAACCAAGCATTGAAATGAAAAACCATCTGCACTAGTACAAAGAGAAAAAAACTAGCCCAAATCAAAAAACATTACTCATAAAATAGAGGTCCAATGATCAAGATATGGTTGTTTGAAGTTTAACTACAATTTCAAGAATGCCAATTGAGAGGAGGTCCATCCACAATGTCATAAAATTTAGCAAAATTGTTGCTAAAGATAGAAATCCATAAACTGTAGAAGAATTACTAACAAGTTTAGCATAACCCTACCAAATTTAGAGGAAGTTGCTAGATTTAAAGAAACTCACCAGATTTAGCGAAACCCACCAAATTTAGCTAAAGCCACCAAATTTGATAAAAAAATTCAAAAAAATTAGAACTTCCATGTGGGAAAATTCAAAAAACAAGTCAATATGAGCTCTTAGCCAAATCTTAATCCTCCATGCAAAAGGAAAAAGTGGAAATTTTTATTTTGAATTTTCCTTCAACAACGAATTTGTAGAAATAGGGCAATTGGAGGAAATCAACGAATTTTGAAGTTCTAATTTGTAGATAAGGTCTGAGTGGAATCAAACAATGAGACTAGTTAGGAAGATGACCTTGTTCACACTTGACAGTGGAACCAAATAAGTAATAACCTTGTTCAAACCAACACTAAAGAACTAAACTCAATCTATGAAGAGGCCATATGATGTGAAGCACCAAAATTAGTGGCCTATATAGGGTTTTGAGATACAACAACAACTAGGGCCTTTCCCTTTGATTTCCCCATATTATTCTCTTTTTCCTTTTCTTTACCATGGTCATTTGCCTTAGAAGATTCATGGGTTGATGAGTGTCGATTGGTAGAATATGGGACATTGATGTTGTGCTTCTCAAGCATCTTAGTTGATCAATCTACTTTTTTAAACATTTTCTTTCATCATGCTTTCCTAAGGAAAACTCACATTTAATCCAATATTTCTTAGGATTAAAATTGGAAGGAGAGGACTCATCGTTGGATTTGGAGGTGGAAGGATTTACATCCTTCTCTTGATCCTTTTTGTTCTATTTCTTCTCTTTGTGAGTTGAAGCCTTCTCTTTATTAGCAAAAATTGCATGAGATTTTGAGAACCTCATTGTGCCCAAATGTATCAACTTATCTTTATCCCAAATCAAGTTGGCAATAAATGCATCTTCCATGTGGCTCCAAGAGCACATTTTGTGGAATGGAAAGTGAATACAAATACATAATACTCTCTACTCAATTTGGATATCATAGATAAAATAAGCTGCTCATATTTCTTGTCAATTCCACATTATTTAAATTGTAACCTCAAAATTCTAAACTTAGTGAAGAAGTCTTGGAGGGTGTCATAGTCATATAGGCTCAGACTCATGAGTTCATTCTCTAGCTCATGGCCCCTCTCATCACATCCTACTTTCCAAAAAGTGTTTTTAGATTGGACCATGCTTGATTAGGAGGTTTGACATATTTTATGTGAAAGAGTAAATCAAGAGATATGAAAAGTCATAGTAATCAATAGACTTTATCATAATGATTGAACCATTTGATTTCCATTTTTGCTCATGTAGGTTAAATCTCAGTGCCCATTATAATTTGATGGTAACCCTTGGATTAAAAAATGATTTCTATTTTAGATTTATATTCATGATAATTAAATGGTGTGAGCAAACATATTTGAATTGAATCCATAATGCAAATAATAGGTGTTTAAAAAAAATAAGGAAGAAATGTAGAAAATAATAATACACAACACCACATTGTACTCTGTTAGAACTATAGAGTAACCCCCCTTAAGTTATAAACACAAACATGCTCGTATAGATGTTTGACTCAATTGAGAATGTGTTTTGAGCGAATCTATGTAAGTATTAAAGAACTGGAGGGGAATCTCAACTGATAAAGCATGCAAGAGTGTACAATAATTGGTTTCATGAGATCTCTAAAGGGCCAAAAAATAAATCAATGAGCAAAGCATAGAAAATAAGTACTTTTAATGAAGATGACACTCAAATCCAAGCTACTTTTCAAAAAAAATATGTGTTTTAAAAGTTGTTTACATGAAAAACTTAGTGGCAATAGTGTTAGAAAAAATAAGATGCATAAATTTGAGAAAGTTTTGGTGTGAAAATGGTTGAAATTGAGTGCTAAAGTTAATCTCCCACAAGTAGGAATCCAAATGTAAGCCCCCTTCAAGTGACCACACCATATGACTAGGGAGATAAGGGATGTGTGAAGTCAAGGATCGGGCTAGCTAGCCTTCTATAAAATTGGCAAAGACTCACTTGGTAATATATAAAACACATAAAACCCATAAAGAATTTTCAAATTGAAATCTAGTAGTACAAAAATGTACAAAAACCAAAAAAATACTTGAAACCCTTCAAAAATGGTTGTCATGAAACTAGGTCATGTTTGCAACTAGTCCCAAGGTTTTCATAGCCTCTAAATCCAATGCATTGTCTATTTTCATTTAGAGACTCTAGCTATAAAGATCTGCATGAGTTTTCAAAAAACCCACCAAACTTTGAAAAATGAAACCATAAAAGATTGCATGAATACAGTGTAAAGATCTCACAAATATTCAAATAGCAAACGGTTGTTAGAATGGCTCTGATGCCACGTTAGATTATACCATGATCAACTAAACAATGACACAAATGTGAATAACCTATAGAATGAAATCCCGTAATTGAAAAGAAAAAAAAATCACACAAGGAAAGTTGTGCAAAAGAGAATTATCTCATTAAACATTCAAGCATCGAAAAAAATATTAGTTAAAAATCATATAGGAAGGATCATTATATAAGTTCAAAATAGATATGTCCAAACATCCTCATGCAAGTGGGATTAGTTTCTACTAAAGACCTTTATTAAATCTAAACAAGCTTGACTAGATCATGTAGACAAAACCCTGTGGGATAAAAGTCTACACTAATATAGATTAATATACAATTTACACTAAATTTATTTTATTGATAATTTATTAGCCTTTGATGAAGATTAATGTTTATATTTATATAAATATTTTAATGGATTTGATGATGGCCTAAGGAGCAAGAGAGATAATAGTGAAATTACATCATGAACAATGTTTTTCCACACAAATATATTAATATATTATTTCGAGATCTTTTTCACAAAGCATGTAAAAGCTTTATAGGATTTTCACAAGTGGTTACAGGATGCAACCAACTTTCCCTTAAAACCAACTTTTAAAAAAAAAACAAATTAATTAAAACAATAAAATAAAAACTAATTTAAAATAAAAGACTTTGGATCATAAACCTAACAAACTCCCCCTTCATCCAAAGGTGTATAGGTGATGAAGATCTGGAGCTATGACTATGAAGTCATCAATGAATTTCTACTACATCTGTAAGCTAGCACACTGTACATCACGGTACTAATCAAACTATGGATGATGAATATGATCATGCCATGCTCATCCCCTTTGACCATCATATCGTACTATAGTTAAACCTTATCAAAGCTTACCCAACTACATTGACCCACATAAGGTTCCACACAGTACCATGTCCAAATGATCCCTCAGTACTCTATATGGCACATCTTTTAGATGCTCAGTGATCACCAACATCACACACATGCCTTTGCTTAACACTCAAAATGTTAGCAAATCTAATCCTGACTCATACAACCACCGACAGTTGATCTAAGACCACTATGCAATATCTTCCCTCCCTATCAGACAAGAGGTGAAAAGTTGTTCAACATAAAAATAAATTCAAACTACTCTATCTACTCCTCAACAATCATATCAACACACTGAAAGAAAATCAAAATAGAAAGAAAAGTACACAAATCAAAAAATCCTATCCCAATAGTGAACCCATACTCTAAGTGAATAATGAACTAGATAAGGGAAGATATCCTCCAACCTCCAATTGTTACTATTTAGCCTATTATATCTTCAAGGACCTGTAAATGCCAAAATGTAACACAATCATCACCTACAAAATAAGTGGTGGGACTCATCGTTAAAATTTTAGTTTGGTGTATATAATGTATTTAGAGATTTTTAATAAAGATAGGGTGTCAGATTCCACCAATAATTCACTCGTACAACATTAAGTTCAATATATTTGGCATAAAAATCAAATAACAAGGATCCAAAACATAAATTTAACCATTCTAATGTGTCTGAAATGTCAAAAACTATGAAGATCCCCTAATCACATGACCACCTCTTGACTACAAAAGTGATGGGGCAAAAAATTGTCAAAAAGTCGAAAATAAACCCTTATATCACCGATTTTATTTACAAGTTCTCGTAACAATGGAATATTCCCTTTTTAAAAAAAGAATATATATATAATTTTATTTACAAGTTCTCGTAACAATGGAATATTCCGTGTGTGTAAGTTTGGAACCCATGAACTTCTCTTATACAAGTGACTAAAGAAAACTCAATTATCCAACTTGCCACCAAGCTTGTTTGAGATGCATAAGGGAGACATTTGTTATATTCTTTAATTTTTAGTTTGGAAAATTAAATACATGTGTGTGTACAATTTTCAGCATGGTGAAATAGGTTACCCTCTTCTTAATTTTTCTTTACTGTTTCCTTTGCTTAATGTGGAGCCCACAAAACAAAAGAAAAACAAATAATTTAAAACCTTAATTAAATTTCTACACCAAAGTATAACTATTGTGTTATATTTGCGGCCAACATTTAATCTTGGCTGAATCTTGTACGTTGCGTTTCAACTTGTACAGGAAATCAAATGTGTTAGATCTAGAATTGCGGAAGCGAATGGTAACAATCAACCACGGAATGTTAATATCAGATTAATGTTATATATAATTTAAATTTATAATAAAAACAAATAATGTTATCGTACTGGTGCTGTACAAATTTGAAACAAATGACAAAATAAAATAAAACTTACTAATCCGCCTTCTCTTTTCAGCCTCGGCTCTTTCAAGTCCTTTTCAAATGTCAAACTCTGCAAATTTCTTTTCAACTCCTCATTTTTAGATTGCCTCGCTTTGATATCATTAATGGTCCAGGGAGCAGGAGAAATAATATTGAAATTACATCATAAACAAAGTTTTTCCATACAAAAATATTAATATATTATTTGGAAATCTGTTTTATGAAACATATGAAAAGCTTTATAACTTTTTCACAAATAATTACTGGATGCAACCAACTTTATCATAAAACTAACTTTATTAAAAAATAAATTAATTAAAATATTAAAATAAAAATTAATTTAAAATAAAAAACTTTAGACCATAAACCCAATATTTAACTGTGAATTACTTTTTAATTTTGCAATCCCAATTTATATCTTATTCTGCCTATTTCCCTTAAGTACTTTTTATTTGTTTAAATTTCTTGGATTAGAAAACTTTGAATACTATTTAGATCCTTTCAAGTATATTGAGGAATTGAACTCGAGGATCCCTAAATTGAATTGAAGTTGAGCCATCCCAATTTGATGCTTAAAGAGGTATGTGTTCCTTTGCCTTGGCCTACAAGTGATGATTACAGTTGGGGCTCCCAAAGGGCTTGTATTTATTTATGGAGCATATTGGTGAAAATAATTCATTATGCACCTTAGTATGTTAAACTTATTTAGCTATTTCCATTAAAGTTAGTTAGGGTGTGCACATGTATATGTCACCATTTTTAGTGGATTCTATTTAAATTTGGAATATTCAAGCATTTTGGAATTGTATAACTTCTAAGAATATTTTAGAAGTTGAGGGAAAGTTTTTGGTTTGAATTATTTATACCTCTCATTTATTGTACTTTATATAGATAAATTTCATTGTAATATTATGGATTATAATTTGTTCTTCTATAACCTTTCTTTCTATTTCTATTATGAGTTAGTTTTTGAGTTACTTCAGATCTTAGTTTATGTGGATTTTTTATTTTACCACCAATATGGTATTAGAGAAGTGGAAAACAATCTCCATATAGTAAGATAAGTTATTTTTCAAAGATAAGATTTTTTCTCCATAGAGTAAGATAAGTTATTTTTCAAAAACAAAAAATTTTCACAATATCTTGGGATAAAACATACCCTACCATTATATTTAGAAAGCCCAAAACCCTAAAAATATATGTAAATTTATCCAAAACAAACATTTATAATATATATACTTTGAAAATTTTAAATGTCCTAAAAACAGAACCGTATAACAAATTTTTCAACTTTAAAAAATAAATAAATAAATATAAGATTTTCTAGTTTCTATGATATTTTCAATCGGTCTTTAAAGTTTTCTGCCTTTTAGTGAGTCATACTTTACCCCACACCCCCGACCCCCACCCAGCCACCCATATATATATATATATATATATATATATATATGGTTTCAATAGTTTGTAAAGCTTTTGCATTCCGTTGAGTTTATTGCATTCTTTTAAAGGAATGTGTTTCATTTGTCACAGCCGCATCATGTTTGAAACCCCGACCTGACTTGCACGACTTTCTCCCTGAATCATCCATCAATCTTGACTAGATCTTCTTTGGCATTTAATAACCATTTCTTGACTTTGTTTTGCAAAGATTCATGTTTCATTAAGGGAGATCATGAATTTTGATTCCGTTTAGCTACGACCGAATGTTACACGTAGGTTGGCCTCTCCACGGCTTCACCATCCTGCACACGGCTAGCTCCCTGCTCACGGCTGTCCAACAATGAAAGGTTCAAATTATTAACCCAATTGTACGCTGCCCGTGAAGCACAACCAACGAATCTGCTTGAAATGGATCACAGTGAGTGGAGAGGTAGGACAAAAAATGAGGATAAATAATTTATAACATACAGAGTGTTTGTCATTCTTCAATAGTGACTCCTGCTCCTCCTCCTCCTTCGGGATCTCTTTTGCATGGTTTAAAGCGGCGAAGCTCATATAAATTAAAAAAATTATTAAGCCAAATGGCATTATTATAATTTTTTCAAATGGAAGATTTATTAATAATGTTGTGGTGACAATATTAGCATTGACAATTGTGTGGATTATTGTTCGTTTTAGGGTCCCTGTGGTCATTAGTAGGTTTGGAAAATGAAGGAGGGTCTTTTTAATGAAGATTTTGTTTGACATAATCACGAGGTTTCCTATGTCTATCGATCTAATCTCCTTCCTTCTTTCGCCCTTAATTTTTTGGTTCTCCTCTAAGGAAGGCATTTGAGATGGAGAATACTAGTTCTGAGGAGACTCCAGACCCTCTTCCTTCAAGGGATGATAGTTCCTGCTTAGGGCTTAGGGATCGAATGCATGACTAGTTGATTTCACCCTGCTTTCACATCTTCTCTCCCTCTAGTTCCAAAGGGAAATAATCGAAGGTCAATGTGGGTGTCTCGACTAAGCAAAGAAGACATAGATCTAAAGCTAAGAGATTGAGTTTGGAAGTGGAAGACATGATTAGAGATTGCTCTTTAAGACCGATTGAGGAGATTCTTTCTAAGAGAAAGATGTTTTGGATATTTTTTTCCTTATAGAGATCCTTGATCTAGTGTACTTTTGTTGTTGTTGGTTGGCGAATCATTTTTAGCCTAGTCGTTGATTTTGTGTTTTTATGTTGATTGTTTTCCCCTTTCATTATTTCTTGTAGTGTTGTCATTTTCTATCCATTATTTTTTTATGGAATTTTATGTCATTGGTTTTCATATTTTTTGTTTTGTTGGGGCTATAGGCCTCTCGTTTGTGGTCCAGACTGGTTGTTTAGCTTTAGTCAAAGCTAACATGTTTCTCATTCATTGCTCCAATTTCTGTAAAAGCATTTACCCATTAAAAAAATGTTTTGAAGGGTTACAAAATTTTGGTGCAAAACTTTATAAGGTGGTGACGTAAATTTTTGAGTGGCATCTTTTATTTAGAAGAGGTGAAAATTATAAATAGAGGAGGTCCTAGTTTGTGTTTTGTACACGACAACTTTTGTCATTTTGTCCTTCACTATTCCTCTTGTTTATTGGACCTAGATTGGATCTTGCCAAAACCACAAAGGATTTAAGATAAGCACATATGTGAAGTGATTGGTTTTATCTTTTGTATAGTTTTATACGTATTCAGACTTGAAAGTCTAATCAGATAATTAGAGAATGTGAAGAGTCTTTCATTTTATTTCTCAGAAGGTTGGAAGGTGAAGAGACATCAGGATTGTAATAGATGATAAATAGTACTTCAATGTAACATAATCTAGTTCGATGCGCTGATAGAGATTAATAGAAATTATCTTGTATGGTTTTCCCTTTTTTATATATGGTGTATGCACAATAGAGTACTCTATTTTTATCTATTATTTAATCTAATGAAATACAAATTATGGTCTTGTTCTGTTATATAAATGCTTCACCCTACTTTTTGGTCTTATTGAAGATGATGTGGCCTGTCCTATTTACATCTCTATATCACCTATTCTACTCTCCACTACTCAAGTTATGCTTGTAATTAGCATGTTCTAGTGTAAATCTAGGAACCTCTATGAATAATGGTGTGGTGAACATGGAACCAAATTAGAGTAACTATGTTGAGATGGTTGCTAGAGTCGAGAGATGTAGAATGATGGATAGATGAGAAAATTAACAATTTGACAAAAGAAGTGCAAAGAGTTAGAAAGACTACAAAGAAGATTGTTCAAGAACACATCTATGCTGAAACCTATGAAATTTTATGGTGTGAATTATCTATACTTTTAGTTACGTGACTAGCCATATTAGAATACTATTAATTTAGTTTGAGGAGATAAAAATTTATAAATTCTATTGAGGACAAGCTAGAGAGATTACATAATCTAGATACTAACTAGTCTCAAGCAGTAGATTACTAGGCAAAGACTATGATTGATGACTATATCATAGAATTTTTAGTACAAGGACACAGCTTTTGAGATTGCACAGGATCAATTTGTTCAAGAAATCAGAGGAAAGTTTTTATAGTGACTACCCTTGTTGATCAAGATGTTGGTTGTATAAAAGGCCATGGTGCCTACTCCATCTAACATGGAGTAGTCACTTTAGGCTCTATAAGGGTGTGTGTAAGGGAGAGTGGATGATGATGAGTTGATTAAGAAAAAATTGAACCTAATCCTATAAAATAGAAGGTGAAAATAATTTGAGTGAAATGAATTTTTTGGGACTCAAAAGAGAGCTATGACAACAAAAAAGATGGAATAGGACAACCAATCCTAAAGTAACTATTAGTAGGACTAGGAGTAAAGTAGAAATTGATAGAGCTGAAGAAGTGCAAGGTAAAGATGTTAGAGAAGAAATGTTATTAAAAGAAGGTGAGAAAGCTATTGAAAGAGAAGGGTATGCTGAATATGAGGAAATTCTAGATGAGAAAGCGGATGTTGGAAGCAACGATGATGAGGTAAATCAATTATGAAGTAGAGGTAGGTTACAATTAACAAAGGTGATTTTTACTAGAACCAAGAAGGAAATTTCCTAGGAAAATATTAACTTTTAAGGTAGTACTATTATAGGGTCAAGTTCGAAGCAAGAATAAGTTAGAAATAATCATCATTTATTTCAAAAGTATGCATCCCCCAAGCCCACTTTATTTATAAAAGGCATAGAGAGAGAATCTCACTCAGGTTCATTTGATTCCTTTACTAACAAGTTTGGAAGGATCAATACAGAAATCAAATGGGCATTAGAAAGAAAGAAGTTACATGAAGCAAAATTCTTGGTTACCCCTAAAAATAATAGTGAAAAGTAACCTATAGTCATACTAACCACTATGCAATTGATCAACTAGATAATGACTGATGCAAATATACTACTAATTATAGTTAGTAGTATTCAACCACTTACAATAATAACTAACAATCCATCGAATATGGCATGCTATGCAGGTATGTTTCTACCTTTAATGCTGTATGATGGAATTTTAGATCCATAATAGTATTTAGTCACATGCGAGATGAAATGGGTTATAAAAGGGGTTCATCAGATGTTGTGAAGAAATGTGAACTCATAGGAGCTTTGGGAGGATGTTCTTAGGAGTTAATTTGCAAAATAAATGTCAATAACTTAGATTTAAAACAAACCAAAGATTTGCTGATAGCAGAATTCAAGGTAAAAATTACTTCAATCAAGTGATCCAAGATCTAAAGGAGATTAAAAAAAATTAAGGAAAATGGTTGGAGAATATGATAGCGGGTTTTTTCACATAATGAATAAGATTGATTTTATTCTAGAAGATAAAGATAAGGATGCTTCATTCATAGAACATTTATGACCTAGAATAAGGTTCGCTATCTCATAAACCCATTTCTCCACCAAAGTTGATGCTTGATCTACTACCATCAGGGTTGAATAGATAGAAGACTATGTAGATCTTCCCTCAATAGGATCAAAATTAAAAGCTAAGTTAGATGATTTTATGAGGATGAATGAAATCTATGAAAATGACAATCCTAAATTAGGTTTATGGTCCATAGAGTGTGGTTTTGAGGGACATCATAGGAATGAATTCGAGATATTCAAAATATAATTTTTTAAACTTTGTAGGGTAGTGGGACATCTTACATCCAAGTGTCATCTCCTCCAACAATAAATTAAAAAATCACAAAACATGAATTGCAAATTTTTTAAGTCTACAAATCATGATGAGACTGGTTACCACTCATTGCAGGAGTTAACTAAAGATATAACAAATAATATTTTCAAAGTTGTGGCCTAACAGATACCCAATGAAAAGCAATCAATTCCATGACCAAATGTGGAGATGAAAAATACAACTCATGACAGTCTAGGATGGGTACCTTCATCACCACCATAGTAGATGTCATCATCATCATCATCATCATCATCATAGTACCAACCACAAGGCCTATCTAGCTCAAATAATACATCATCTCCATTGTATCAATATTATTATTGATGTTTGATCTACTACCATTAGGGTTGAATAGAGAGAATATTGTGTAGATCTTCCCTTGATAGGATCAAAATTAAAAGATAAGTTAGATGTTTTTATGAGGATGAATGAAATCTATGAAAATGACAAGCTTAAATTAGGTTTATGTTGCATAGAGTGTGGTTGTGAGGGACATCATAGGAATGATCACCAGATAATCAAAATATAATTTTTTGAACTTTGTAGGGTAGTGGGACATCTTACATCCAAGTGCCATCTCCTCCAACAATATATTCATAAATCACACAACATGTAATAAGTTTTTTGTAAATCTACAAATCATGATGGGACTAGTCACCACTCATTGTAGGAGTTAAATAAAAATATAACAAAGAATATTTTCAAAGTTATGGCCTAGTAGATACCCATTGCAAAGTAAGCAATTCCATGACCAAGTGTGGAGATGACAAATACAACTCAAGGTAGTCTAGGATGGGTGCCTTTGTCACCACCATAAAAGATGTCATCATCATCATAGTACCAACAACAAGGCCTAGCTAGCTTAAATAAGATGTCATCACCATTGTATCAATATTTTTATTGATATGCACAACCATGGGACAATACAAATTTTCAACAACAATAAGCAACTTGGACCATAATTTATCCTCAACATCAATATGGAGGATTTGATGTATAGGTAAATCAATAGGGAGGATATAATGGATAATAATCCCAAGGTTTGGGATATCAACAGAATAGAGGAGGCTATTGAGGAGGAGAATAGGTAGAATATCATGGTGGATATCAAGGAGGTTATAATAATTATAATTGCTAAAATTAACTACCCATACAATGTTATCTATGTGGAGCATATAATCATTTTGTGAGAAACTATCCCACAAATCCCCAAAGACAATTTTATTGTGTATATTGAAGGATTGAAGGTCAACATAAAATATAAGACTACCATGTTCAAGAAAAATAAAGAAAGGAGAAGCTAGTGTGCAATGCAAACAGGATTAATGTTCAGTGAAATGAAAATGCATAGTTGCAAGCCATCATAAGGAAACAAAGGGATGAGCAGGGGTTACCTCCATTAGATGTGTCTTAGGGTATAGGTATTATAAAATTTTAGTATAATAAATATCTTTACCTTACAACTAAAAATAATTTAATGTATCAAATTGTGTAGGTATTACAAGAAATACAAAAAAACTAGCTTCTAGTGAGGATAACACTGCTATTGATGCTCAAATGTATAAGCATTTTTTTCTTATCATGCGAAAAGAAGGCATTGTGATCACTTTTATATATCTAATGAAAGTACTTAGCACATTTTAAAATTAATATATCTCTCAGAATATCATGAACCTATTTCACAATATTCTGGAGTGTGGGCATCAAGGATAGAGAAGGGTCAATAAAGTAGTTTGGTACATCAAGACCAAAATTCCCTGGGATGTGGATTCATGACTAAACATCAATTTGGCTAGATATTAAATCCCAAATTTAGTATTTAACTTTGGCAGTACCATTAATATGATTCCTCACTCCACATGGGAAGCCATTAGATGAGTAACTCTGAGTTACAATCTAGTATATGAACTTATTGGCTGACTAGAAGATATTGAAATTAAAGTATATGAACTTAGATTGAGAGGATATTTTGAGGTCATTGACATGAAGACAATAGAGACCCATTACCCTACATTAATCAATAAGAAAGGGGCCTATGATGGACAAATGACTATTAACACTATGCGCAATCAATTAGAAGCATGTTAGAAAGATAAAATAGTAGTCATACCTCTAAAAAAATATAAATAGAAGCCATATATCATTCATAAAGAGAGAGAGTCTCCTTATGATTAAAAGGAAAATAATTTGTTTAAGGTGGTGATAGATGAAAGACAAACTGGGGTGCACACTTTTGAATGTCAAAAGTGGAAGCCCAATATTGCACAACAAGAACAATAAATGGTATTTAAACTAGTTATCATAAAGTTTCTAGTTAGATAAGTTCAAATTAAAGAATGTGTTTCTCCTTTATTATGTTCACCAACAAGATCTGAGGTAGACTTTTTATATAGTAATAGTGTAACTATGATGGGTTACATTAAACCTACCCATGAAATAATCCTACCCTAGGATTCAACATCATCTATAAGTGGTGTCTCAGATGCACACATCCTGAATTAGTCCCATAAAGATCATGAGTTGAGATTTTTGTGCTTGGTGTTCACTTTAGAATGTCAAATACCTCGATATTTTGTAATCAAGGATCTTAATCCATTCATCCTAAGGGTTGAACAACATGTACTAGAGGTAGAACAATGAGTCATTGCACTCATCTATGCACTAAAATAAACTGATACAACATGATGGGTTGTGCACCCAAAAAAAATGCATTGGGAGGATGCCTATGAGATCTTGCATGTAAGGTTTTATCTACCAACTATTATTAAAGAAAGATGGCCCTTATTTCAAGAAGATCAATGTCCCAAACTACATATCCATCAGTGCATGGATATATAGACTACATACGGAGTAGAGGATCGATATTGGGTACACATATCTAGTTATACCCTTTCATCTCTTCCAATAGCCTATTATATAAATCAAGAGTGTAGAAGAGAAACCAAACATTGACCATTAATTCAATATGATTTTATCCAATTTTTTTGTAATTGAAGATGATAAACATTAGTATAGGATGCCTTGCAAAACATCAAAAAAATTATGTCACAGTCATGCAGAGGATTTAACAAATGTTACTAAATCATCTTCTCATTAGGAATTTGAACAAGATCTAGATTTTGCATTGTGTAATTACAATACTAATAAATAAGAATAGCTCCAAATTCAACCTTGTAATAGAATAAACAATGATCTGACAGAGTCTAGTAATAGTGATAGTGATGGAGATCTTGATTTAGAAGGGTTATTTGAAATACAACGTGAAGAGTAACCTAAACTAGTATAAAGCATAAATCAGTTAGAAGAGGAAAATTTATGCAGTATTGAAATCCCACAATAGGAAGGCAAATGTATTTTACAAGATATTATGCCTAATTGATCAGAAAAAATATATTAAGAACCATTACGAAGGACTCAAGGAACTATTGGGACATACGTGACCCCTAAGATTGAAACAATAGGAGATTAATACAGACAAGAGCAGATATCTGAAGGCATATAGTTGTTAAAAGACTACTGGGGATTACTAGGGATAAGAGTAGATCTTTGAAGCCATGTAGATATTAAGAGAATACTAGAATGCATTTTCAAGTAAATTTTTGGAGGTAAAAGGCATAGATCCATCTTTGGGAGAGGTACACATTGAGATAAAGGAATGCACATGCTTGATTAAAAATTGACTCTACAAACTCAATCCTAACATGAAAACTAAAGTAAATGTTGAACTAGATTGAATTCAAGAAGCTGTAATTATTTATTTCATTGTGAAGGTAGAATGGGTGAGCCCCATGGTGGTACAACCTAAGATAATACGAGTGTGTGGGGATTAACATGCACTCAATGATGCCTAAATTAATGATCCATTTCCTATCCCCTTTACTAATGAAGTACTTGAGTCTATCATTGGACATGAGGTATATTCCTTTATAGATGGTTTCAATGGGTAAGCCCAAATTCCAATTACTAAAGAATATTAGGTCAAAATTACCTTTGCTATTGAATGGGGGTCATTTGCCTATAAAGTAATGCCATTTGGTCTAAATAATGCATCTATTTCCATTTCTAGAGTTTTGGTAAATGCATTTAAAGACTTCATTCATGATTTCCTAGAGGTTTATCTAGATGACTAGTCAGTCTTTTCTCTGTCTAAAGAGCACTTATCAAAGCTATGATTGATGTTAGAGTGATGTATAGATTTTTGCATCACCTTAATTTTAAAAAATGTCTATTATTTACAACTTTTGGTGTCTTTATGGGTTACATAGTGTGAAATGATGGAATTTTGGTCGATCCAACTAAAATTGTTGTTATAGTAGGAATGCCACATCTTACAAACTCAACTAAAGTGCACACCTTTCTAGGTCATATAGATATTATAAGAAATTCATAAAAGGATATTCAACTATATCAAAAACCATGGAAAATTTATTATGATCAGACACCAAATTCAAAAGGAAACTAGAGTGTCAAACATAATTCATTGAGTTAAAGTAGAGGGTTAATAACAACACCTGTCTTGGTATTTCTTGATTGGAAAAATCTATTCTATGTACATGTGGATGCTTTACGCACTATAATAGGATTCATCTTAGTGAAACTAGGAGAAGGTAGGATAAACCATCTAATACATTTTACATGTAGGAAAATCTCAAATGTGGAAAAAAATTACAAAACCATAGAGAGAGAAGCACTCTCCATGGTGTTTACTTTAGAAAAATTCAAGCATTACTTGTTGGCTACTCCATTTGAGTTCTTCATGAATCACCAAGTATTATGATATCTGGTCAATAAACCAATGCTAGGGGGATGGATCTATAGTTGGTTGATGCTCTTTTAGGAATTCCAATTCTAGATCAATGTGAAACTAAGATGGGATAATGTGGGGTCAGATCATCTCAGTTGACTACATAATGTGGAAGAACTAGAGGAACTCAAAGATGAATATCTTGTTGCACATCTATTTAGAACTTTTATAGTTCTTGATAACATGGAGAAAGTCATAACATTCTTAGAACAAGGAACTTCTCCTACAAATTATACAGAGAAGGACAAGAAATAGATGGTTACTAAAGCTATACCATATAGCCTCATTAATGGTTTCTTGTATAGGTTGGGTAAAGATGATGTACTGTGTAGGGTAGATCTAAAACATGAGTGACCCCAACTACATCAATAAGCTCACTAACGCATTGTAGGAGGACACTTTGTAGGAGAGGCTACTACTAGGAAAGTACTTCATAGTGGTTTATCGTGGTCTACACTTTTTTAGGATGCACATAGAGTTTCTAAACACTGTGACATCTATCAATGACTGGGTAAGCTTAATCAACGAGATGAAATTCCTTTGGTTCCTTTGCTTATAGAACAACCTTTTGAACAATGAGGAATTTATTTTTTCAAACATATAGCTCCCCCAAGTAAGCACAGTCATGTCAGATGCATTATCACTTTAACTGACTATTTCAAAAAATGGTTAGAAGTTATTGCTACTCAATGCTATGGTGTGAAGGATGCTGCCAAGTTCTTATACAAAAATATTATCACACTATTCAAATGCCTAATTAAGTTGGTAAGTGATATAGTTACACACTTTCTCAATAACACTATTAAGACTCTCATGGAATAATTCCTGATATCACACCAAAAAAGTACAACTTACCATCCACAAGCTAATTATTGGTAGAAGAACACTGATTGTAAAGATACATAGGATATTTGTCCTATATTTATGTATTATGCACTCATTTTATCATTGTATAAATATATTTTTTCCTATCTTTATGACTTGTAAAAATATACAATAAGAAGAGACTCCACTTTTGGCACCAAGTATGAGAAGAAGATGAACAGTCAAAGAGTGGAAATGTCTATATATACTTTTTTTTGTAATAAGAAGGATGTTCCACTTTTAGAAGAGATCAAGAGATATTATCTAGTTATGACTACCTTTTTTATTTCTAATTATGTTCTTTGCATGCACTCTCATGTGTAATGTTTTGGTTACTTTATATCTAATTAATTTGAATGCATTATTTTAGTTTATTAAATATTGGGTGTCCTTGATTCCTCACTAATGTAGGATAATTAATACTTCCTATGTTTTTGTTGTCCAAATTCATATCTTTATATGATAACTATTATGTTCACATGAAGTATATCACAAATATCCTCATTCTTAGCATGCTCTGATGCTTTAAGAACCTCCACTGATAATGGTGCGATGAGTGTGAAGACTACTTCTAGAGGGAATTATGGTAAGATTGTTACCAGCACATAGAGATATTGAGATGTGTCTAGACCAAAGGATATATAGTTTTGTATAAGAAGAATAAAAAAGGACTGATCTTACCATTTAGGAGATCATTCGAGAGCATATTTATGGAGAAATTTAGAAAAATAGTTGGTACAACTTACAATAATTATTAGCTAAATTGTTATCATAGTTGGAATATTATTGATTTAACCCAAAGATGGAAGAAACTATTATTTAGATTGAAGAAAAGATAGACTAGTTGCAAAGATTAAAAATTGAGTAGACAATAGATATAAATCACTATGTTTTTACTACAGTAGATGGATATATAACTAAGTTTATAGTAGAAAGATACATGGATTATGAAGATGAAAACAACTTGTTCATCAGAGGAATTTTAGGGTACTTTTTGTGATGAATACCTATCCTTGTAAAGATGTTGGTTGTGGGCAAGGTCATGGTGCCTACTCTAGCTAATATGGATTAGTTGCTTTGAGCATATAGGGGTGTGTGTAACATGATAGAATGATGATTAGATGAGCATATAAGGCTTAAACTTGAATCCAAAATAAAGACACGAGGGAGTAATAATAAAAAAGAAGAATTTGGATTCGGAATGTGAGATGCAATAATATAATATATGGAGTAAATAGAAAAATACCCAAGTAGTTATAAGTATAGTTCAGAGTAGCAGTAAAATAGATGAAAAATGAGTAGGAAGACATGATGAATGAGAAAAAAAACATAAATAAATAAGGATGAAGAAATATGAGATGAGAGAAGAAGATGAATGCTGATAGAAAGAAAGAAGTGATGAAGAACAAGAGGAAGAAGAGATATTCAAAGACAAAGATGAGAATAGTGTAGAGGTAGATCATGTAGATGATAAATGTAGTGCATAGCTAGAAGAAAAGGTATTATCAGAAGAAAGACATGAGTATTAATCATAAGAGAATAAAAAAAATGTAAATTAATTTTAGGTTCAAGCTTATAAGGAGAAGAAGTCATAGGAAAGAATCATTCTCCAAAATGGCACACGTCCCCGTAACCTAATTTGTTATTTTTTATTAGAAGTTTTTAACTAGTAGAATAGGTAGACAGTAGCTAGGAAGGTCCATTTTTAGAACAAGTGAATCATTGGGGTACTTAAATTAAAACATCCTAAATTCTTAAGGCTTTTAAGGGCATAGGGTTTGTTAAAAGCAAGTAGAGAAAATTAAGAAACATAGAAAAATAGAGTGCATAAATTAACTCTACTAATGCAGAAGTGATTCTTCGTAGTGTGTAAGCATGATCATATAAAATGTAACCTCCCACTATAACATCATGCATTAGATCCCTTCATCACCAGTTTCTAATATGGGTGTAATAGGATCATTTATCAACTTGGTGACATTTGATGGGTCTATGGACCTTGAACATTACATACTAACATGTGAGATGAGATGGCAAGCTAAGGGTATTACTAATGAGGCTATAAATAAGTGTGAATTATTAGGGGTAGTGAATGGAAAAACACTTAAATTTATGTACCATAGAGAAATCACTAAGGAAAATCTATAGTAGGTTAAGGAGTGGCTCATCGTAGAATTTAAAATAAAGAAATGTACAAGTCAGACTATTCAAGACCTAAAGGAGATTAAGTAGAAATCGAGAGAATTAGTCTATGATTCTAATTGTAGGTTTTTAGATGTTATGAATAAGGTGGAGTTTTCCTTAGTAATTAAATATAAAGCTACATGGTTTGTCAAAGAATTGCATTTCAGGATTAGGATTGTTATAACATAGACCTAATATGCTACTAAGGTAGATGCTAGATCAGTTGCTCTTCAAGTGGAGTAAATTGAAGATTATAGGCAAGCTCCCATAATGGATTCTAAAAATTGAAAATATATTTCAAGATTTTATGAAAATAATGGAACAATATCATGAAGTAGATAAACCTAAGCTAAATCTATGGTGCATGGAGTATGTAAAAGAAAGACATCATAAGAATGATTGTCCTAAGATCAAGATAAAGTTCTAAGAAATTTGTAGAGTCATAGGGCATGCAACAATGTAGTGCTATCTCCTACAATAGTATGTCAAAATCCCACAAAGTTTGTATTGAATTTTTTGTAAATCACACAATCATGATGAAAAGAATTGTAGGGATTTGTAAGATTTCAAAGAAGATATCAAAAAGAATGTATTTTCCATTGTTGTGCAACAAGTCCCCTCTATGAGGCAGGTGATTCTAGGCCTAGAGGTCACTAAGATTTGTGTGAACCAAGTAGGTCCACAATGGATTCCTGGTTTACCTCAGTACTAGCCTTAAGGTCTAGCTAGATGGACCCCTACTTCACTAAGTTGGACATTACCATGACTATAATAATAGTATGAAACACCTTGAAATCCAATGATGATGCAATAGCTGCAAACTAGTTGGACCCGTTTACTAGTGAAATAATAATTTGGGAATAGAGATAATACCCAAGAACATCAACATAGAAATACAACATAACAATAGGTTGATCATAGAGGAGGTTATCAGTTGAATAGAATAAAATCTAGGGGTGGATACAGAGGGGGTTACCAAGGTGGTAGAAGAAATAATTACGAATGCCTTCCTTTACATTGTTACTTGTGTGGAGATCATAATCATGTGCAACACAATTTCCCTTTGAATCCACAAAGATAATTTTATTGCGCATATTGTAGGGTACATGAGCAACATGAGATATAAGATTGTCCTATGTTGGAAAAGCAAAGGAAATAAAAGGTTGTCAGGAATGTTAACATGGTAAATGCACAACTTAAGGAGGATGTATTTTTGAATGTCATTACAAGACACTAGCATGCAAAGAGAAGAGTGCCTCCACTCAAAATGCCTCAGGACCAAGGAATCCAGAAAGTGAAACATGACAAATACCCAAACCCAACTATAGAAAAGGGCCTCATGTATGAATCTATGTAGATGTTAAAAAATATTCAACACTAATACACTACTAAAGGAGATGTTGCATCAATAGATCCCTAAATGTATGGTCAGATTATGTGCATTATGTGTTAAGATGGAGTTGTTACTCCACTGACACATTTATTAAAGCTGATAAGAAAACTATGTAATGAAGACATTTCTCAAAACATCAAGAACTTGATATATAATTTACTAGAGTGTGCACAGCGAGGGCAACAGAGGATAAAAAACTTGTTTGGTATGTAAAGGCAAAGAAGGCATGGGATGTATATGCATGAATCAACATTGATGTTATAGGATATGAAATTCCATATGTTGTCTTTGATTTTGGCATCACAATCAACATGATCTATAGGTCTACATGGGAGGTGTTAAGATGAAAAGTTTTAAGTTACAAACCAATAATTTTGAGTTTAGCATACTATAGAAGAGTTTAACGCATTGGTCGGTTAGAAGATGTTAAGATCAAAGTTATAGAACTGATCCTACAAAGTGACTTTGAAGTCATGAATATGAAGACAAGAATAACTTATTACCCTACATGTTGGATGTGAAGCCAATATTCATAGAGTAATATTCATGAGTACTATTCATGAGCACTATTCACTAATCACTATTCATGTTGACATGGCAGTGGGTCCCACAGTGGGTGTCATGGTGGGTCCTAGGATGTGGGCCCATGGAATTTCCCAAGTGGTGGATCCCAGGTGATGTGGCATGCAATGATGTGGTATGCAAGTAACATGGCATGTAGTTGATGTGGCCAATGATGTAGTAGATGGTGCAATATGATGGTGAAGTGGTAGAAGGGCCCTTTAGAGAGTCCTATGGTGTGGTCAAGGTAGTGTCACATGATGAAAAAGACAAATGGTCATGCATGGGTTGAATTTTTAATGGGACACATGATTCACATGTGTAGATAAAGTCAAAAAGTGATTGCAACATGTTTTAGACTTGTGTAAGCACATGGAAGAAGAATACAAAAAATCAATATTGGTGATTGGCCTCACATGTGTGAGTGGGGAATAATTATTAGAGTCACATGGGGTGGATTGGATATTGTATAAAATGTAACATTCACTTTGTTTATCCTTAGATATTGAAGACAAGAAGAACACTATTGAGTGTTTGGACTCACTTGTGAAAGTAGGGAGCAAGTTTTAGAGCCACATGAAGGTGGTACATGTTATTGTCTAAGTGGAGGGCCATTTTTGATATATTTTGTCATATGAGGACAAACACCACTATGGATTACTATATACCCAATAAAATGTGGTGAGCTTCTTTGCTTGGCCACTGGGAAACATTCCAAGTGACAATTTGGGTGATGGTTTTACCCCAATTGCTGGCAAGACTTCTAGGAGCCATAACTTTTACACCATAGCTCCATTTAACTCCCCGTTTGAACCTTTGGAAATATAATAATGAAGATAATGTGGTGAGATGGCATGGATCTTTGCTCAATAGAATTTTACCATCAAAAATCCAATGGAAGTGCCCTAAATTTCAATTTTAGTAGTGTAGTCTAAAAATAGTAATTCCTTGAAATCTGTATTGTTGTAAATCATAGAAGTCAAACCACTTAATATCCATCAATATTGGTGACCTTCCACATCCTCCTCCTACCTTAAAAATGTGTATAAATGAAGATGTAACCCAAAATGGAAATTAGACATCTCTTCTCAAAGATAGGCATATGTTTGGGTCTACAAATTTGATGAATAAAACATCTCTTCTTAGAGATAGAATTATTGTTATTATGTTGTTCTTGTTTATTTAATTGTCTTTCAACCAAAGCTTTTGAGTTTTGGATCAGTGGTATCAGAGTAGTTTGTCTTTACAGTGTATGATCTTGAGGATGAGGTCAAATTATAGGAAGCTTGGGTGGAAAATAAAACCAACAGACTATCCACCTATTCAATCCAAATGACTTTAAATGGAGAACAAAACTAAGAATTACAATCCTTTCAAAAAAATGGTAAATGAAGCCCTCTAACAACAACAAACACAGATGCTACAAAAATTTTCCCAAATTCTCTAACAAATTTTGATGAGAAATTATGGCTCCTCATCTGCAATGCCACATCCTTTCAATGCCCCAACACCCTTCAACATTCAGGTGAATTTTGATATCCATACATTTGAAGGCAAAATCAATGCTCATGTAGTAAAAAAATGGTTGGATCAATTGTCATCTTATTTTTATGTACATAAATTCATTGATAAAGAGAAGATCACTTTTGCTCTTTTGAAAGCATCATTACTTGTAAAAAAAATGGTGGGAAGTGTACAAAAAGACATTTACTGTAGATGATATTGGCCTTGAGGTGGAACCTACGTAGGATGATTTCATAGAAGTTGTAAAGGAAGAATACTACCTCATTGGAGCATATGACGATCTATATATAGAGTGGCAAAAACTTTGCCAAGGTAAGGAACAGTCTGTTCGAGATTACACTGATATTTTTTATTCTCTATCTGTGAGATTGGGAATCTAATAAAGTGAAAAACACAAAGTTCTCAAATATCATGGTAGAATACAATGGTATATATGGGGAGAAATGGAAGTCTTCAATTTGAAAACCATCAGTGAAGTGTACAAGTTCGTAGTGAAGATTGAGCAGAATCATGGAAGAATGAATACGAAGAATCAACATTCAAGATGGAAAAGTGACAAAGAAGGTCAAACACAAGGCCAAAATTAGAGGCAAAAAGAAGGAAATACTAGGAAATAGTGTGATTATCACAAATCTAGAATTCACTCTAAAGAAGAATGTTGAACCATCAAGTCCCTACTTTTTGAGTCATAATCCTCAACATCTACTGCTCTGCCTCATACATAACTTGTAGTTGAAGAGGATGAAGAAGAGATTGTAGATTCTGATCTTGATGCCATAGTTGCTTCATCATAGACCCATAAGGAGTGGCTAGATGACAAGGAAATGTTTTTTCATTCTACGTTATAGGTGAAAGGTAAGCCTCTACATTTCATTCTTGATAGTGGGAGTTAAAAGAATTTAATCTCTACTAATATTGTGAAAAGCCTAAATTTGTTTATGAAGCCTCACCTAAATCCATATAGTATTGGATGGTTTAGTCTAGGGAGAAACCTCCGTGTGTCTTCTCATATATGCAATAAAACCTTTCCAAGATGAGGTCTTATGTGATGTGGTCAGTCTGAATGTTTGCAATGTACTCTTTGGTCAACCATTCATGTATGATCAACATGTCATTTATGAATCAAGAACTCAAAGGATCAACCTCACTCTTGGAACATAGTGCTACAGGGTACCAGAGGTACCATCTTCCACATCTCTCTCTCTCTCTCTCTCTCTCTCTCTCTCTCTCTCTCTCTCTCTCTCTCTCTCTCTCTCTGATTAGTTCCAAGAAATTTGTTCTTATGGTGGTCAAGCCACATGAATCCAAAAGGGCTAATGTTAAAACCTTGACTAAATAAAAAATACAATAACATAATCCAATAGATAACAAGATAAATAAGTTCACAAGCTCCCATCCACATATTAATGGTCAGAAAGAAATGGTGAACAATCAAGCTCTACACAGCTCCATAAAGTACAGTTCCACAAAGCACAGTCCATTCTAAGTATGCATTAGGAATCAAATCAAAACACAACTACCACAATTGATGACAGATATTGATGCAATGGGGACAATTTCTTCTCAAGGAAGGAGGAATAATCTGGGAAACATTCCAAGTGATTATTCGAGTGATGGTTCTACCCCAATTGGTGGTAAGACTTTCGGGAGCCATAACTTTTACACCATAGCTCTATTTTACTCCCTGTTTGAATCATTGAAAATCTAAGAATGAGGAGAATGAGGTGAGATGGCATAGATATCTACTTGATGGATTTTGACCCTAAAAAACCTAATGGAAGTGCCCCAAATTTCAATTTTAGTAGTGCAGTCTAAAAATTGTAAGTTTCTAAAAATAGTAATTCCTCGAATTCTGTATTGTTGTAAATCGTGAAAGTCAAACCACTTAATCTCCCTTAATATTGGTGACCTTTCACATCCCCATCCTAGCTTCAAATTTTTTATAAATAAATATGTAACCCGAAATGGAAATTAGACATCTCTTCTCAGAGATAGTCATATGTTTGGGTCTACAAATTTGATGAATAAAACATCTCTTATTAGAGATAGCATTATTGTTATTATGTTGTTCTTATTTATTGAATTATCTTTCAACCAAAGATTTTGAGTTTTTGATTAGTAGTATCAGAGTGGTTTATCTTTAGAGTGTATGATCTTGAAGATGAGGTCAGATTAGAGGAAGCTTGGGTGGAAAATATAACCAACAGACTATCCATCTATTCACTCTAAATGACTTCAAATGGCAGACAACACTGAGACATATGATCCTTCTAGAGAAACAACAA
Source organism: Torreya grandis (assembly GCA_037957365.1). NCBI lineage: Eukaryota > Viridiplantae > Streptophyta > Pinopsida > Cupressales > Taxaceae > Torreya > Torreya grandis. The sequence goes on along the minus strand of JARHVA010000081.1, from coordinate 1,245,251 downwards.
GCATATATTCTACAATAATTCACCTAAATTATCCAACAAACTTTGATAGAAAATTCTAGCTCCTCATCTGCAACCCCACATCCTTTTCGTGCCCCAAAACCTTTCAATGTTCAAGTGAATTTTGATATCCCTACATTTGAAGGCAAAATCAATGCTGATGTTGTATAAAATTGGTTGGATCAATTTTCATATTATTTTTCTATAAATAAGTTCAATGATAAAGAGAATATCACTTTTGCTCTTTTGACAACATCATTTCCTATCAAAAATTAGTGCGAAGTGTACAAAAAGAGATTCAGTGCAGATGATATTGGCCTTGAGGTGGAACCTACCTGGGATGATTTCATAGAAGTTTTAAAGGAAGAATACTACCCCATTAGATAATATGATGATCTGTATATAGAGTGACAACTTCACCAAGGTAAGGAACAATCTGTTCAAGATTACACTAATATTTTTCATTCTCTATCTATGAGATTGGACATCCAAGAAAGTGAGAAACACAAAGTTCTCAAATATCATGGTAGACTATAATGGTATATATGAGGAGAAATGGAACTCTTCAATTTGGAAACCCTCAGTGATGTGTACAAGTTCACAGTGAAGATTGAGTAGAAGCATGGAAAAATGAATACGAAGAGTCCGCCTTCAAAATGGAAAAGTGAAAAAGAAGGTCAAACACAAGGCCAAACTTGGAAGAAAAAGGGACGAAAGAATAAGAAATGGTGTGATTATCACAAATATGGAGCTCACTCCAAAGAAGAATGTGGAGCCATCAAGTCCTTGCTTTTTGAGTCACAATCCTCAACATCTACTATTCTGCCTCATACACAACCTATAGTTGAAGAGGATGAAGAAGAGATTGTAGCTACTGAGCTCAATGCCTTAGTTGATTCATCACAGACCCATGAGGAGTGGCCAAATGACAAGGAAAGGTTGTTTCATTATAAGTTATGGGTGAAAGGTAAACCTCTACATTTCATTCTTGATAGTGGAAGTCAAAATAATTTAATCTTTACTAATGTTGTGAAAAGCCTAAATTTATCCATGAAGCCTCACCCAAATCCATACAGTATTGGATGGTTGAGTCCATTGAGAAACCTTTGTGTCACCCACCAATGTCTTCTCTCATATATAATAAAACCTTTCCAAGATGAGGTCTTATGTGATGTGGTCAATCTAGATGTTTATGATGTACTCTTTGGTCAACCATTCATTTATGATCGACATGGCATCTATGAATTAAGAACTTGAAGGATCACCCTCACTATTGGAACACAAAGATATAGGGTACCAAAGGTAACACCTCTCTCTCTCTCTCTCTCTCTCTCTCTCTCTCTCTCTCTCTCTCTCTCTCTCTCTGATTAGTGCCAAGAGATTTGTTCTCATGGTGGTCAAGCCACAGGAATCCAAAATGGCTAATGTTGTAGCCTTGACTACACAAACAATATAACAACAGAAGCAAATAGATAAGAAGATGAATAAGTTCATACCCTCCCATCCATAGATTGATGGTTAGATAGAAATGGTGAACAATTGGTCCCTACACAACTTCATAAAGTACAGCTCCACAAAGCACATTCCAATCCAAGTATGCATCAGGAATCAAATCAAAACACAACTACCACACTTGATGACAAATATTGATGCAATGGGGACCATTTATTCTCAAGGCGAGAGGAATGATCTATGCAACATTACAAGTGACAATTTGGGTGATGGTTCTACCCCAATTGGTGGCAAGACTTTTGGGAGCCATAATTTTTGCACCATAGCTTCGTTTGACTCCCCGTTTGAACTGTTGGAAAGCTAAGAATGAGGAAAATGTGATGAGATTATATGGAGCTTTGATTGATTGATTTTAAACCTTAAATACCCAATGGAAGTGTCTCAAATTTAAATTTTAGTAGTGCATTCTAAAAATAGTAAGTTTCTAAAAATAATAATTCCTCAAATTCTGTATTGTTGTAAATCATGGAAGTTGAACCACTTAATCTTCCTTGAGATTCGTGACCTTCCACATCTTCATCATACCTTTAAAATGTTTATAAATTAATATTTAACCATAAATGGAAATTATACATCTCTTCTTAAAGATAGGCATATGTTTGGGTCTACAAATTTGATGAATAAAACATCTCTTCTTAGAGATAGTATTATTATTATTGCATTGTTCTTGTCTATTTAATTATATTTCAACCAAAAATTTTGAGTTTTGGATCAAAGGTATGAGAGTGGTTTGTATTTAGAGTGTATGATCTTGAGGATGAGGTCAGATTAGAGGAAGTTTGGTTGGAAAATGAAACCAGCAAACTATCCACCTATTCGCTCCAAACGACTTCAAATGGCAGATAACACTAAGACATCCGATCCTTTCAAGGAAATGGTGAATGAAGCCCTCTAGAAAAAACAAGCACATATGATACAAAAATTCACCCAAATTCTCTAACAACTTTCGATTGGACTTTCTAGCTCCTCATCTGCAACCCCACATCCTTTTAGTGCCCCAACACCCTTCAAGGTTTAGGTGAATTTTGATATCCCTACATTCGAAGGCAAAATCAATGCTAATGTAGTATAAAATTGGTTGGATCAATTATCATATTATTTTTCTATAAATGAATTCACTGATAAAGACAAGATCACTTTTGCTCTTTTAAAAGCATCATTGCCTATCAGAAATTGGTGGGATGTGTATAAAAAAATATTCAGTGCAGATGATATTAGCCTTGAGATAGAACATACCTAGGATGATTTCATAGAAGTTGTAAAGGAAGAATACTACCCCATTGGAGCATATGATGATCTATATATAGAGTGGCAACAACTTTACCAAGATAAGGAAAAGTCTATTCAAGATTACACTAATATTTTTCATTCTCTATCTGTGAGATTGGGCATCTAAGAAAGTGAGAAACACCAAGTTCTTAAATATCATGGTGGACTACAATGGTATATATAGGGAGAAATGGAATTCTTCAATTTGGAAACCCTCGATGATGTGTATAAGTTCATAGTGAAGATTGAGCAGAAGCATGAAAGAATGAATATGAAGAGTCAGCCTTCAAAATAGAAATGTGACAAATAAGGTCAAACATGAGGACAAAATTGGAAGCAAAAGGAAGGAAAGACTGGGAAATGGTGTGATTATCAAAAATATAGAAATCACTCCAAAGAATAATGTCAAGCCATCAAGTCCATGATTTCTAGGTCACAATCCTCAACATCATACATAACTTGTAGTTGAAGAATATGAAGAAGATATTGTAGATGTTGAACCTGTTGCCATAGTTGTTTCATCATAGACTCATGAAGAGTGGCCAGATGACAAGGAAAGTTTGCTTCATTCTAAGTTATGGGTGAAAGGTAAGCCTCTACATTCCATTATTGATAGTGGGAGTCAAAAGAATTTAATATCTGTTAATGTTTTGAATAGCCTAAATTTGTCCATGAAGTCTCACCCAAAGACATACAATATTAGATATTTGAGTCCAGAGATAAACCTCCGTGTCACCCACCAATGTCTTCTCTCATATCTAATAAAACCTTTCCAAGATGATGTCTTATATGATGTGGTCAATCTAGATGTTTGAGATGTACTCTTTGGTTAGCCATTCATGTATGATCGACATGGAATCTATGAATCAAGAACTCAGAGGATCACCCTCACTCTTGGAACATGGCACTATAGCATACCATGGGTACCACCTTCCACATCTCTCTCTGATTAGTGCCAAGAAATTTCTTCTCATGGTGGTCAAGCCATAGAAATCCAAAAGGGCTAATGTTGCATCCTTTACTACATAAACAATACAATAACAAAAGTCAATAGATAACAAGATGAAGAAGTTCATGGCCTCCCATCCACAAACTAATGGTCAGACAGAAATGGTGAACAATCAGGCCCTACACAACTCCATAAAACACAGTCCATCCCAGGTATGCATTAGGAATCAAATAAAAAAAAACTACCACACTTGATGACAAATATTTGTGAAATGGGGACCATTTCTTCTCAAGGAGGGAGGAATGATCCGGGCAACATTCTAAGTGACAATTCGGGTGATGGTTCTACCCCAATTAATGGCAGGACTTCTGGGAGCCATAACTTTTGCACCATAGCTCGTTTAACTCCCCGTTTGAACTATTGGAAAGCTAAGAATGAAGAGAATGTAGTGAGATGGCATGAAGCTTTGATCAATGTATTTTGACCCTCAAAAACCTAATGGAAGTGCCCCAAATTTCAATATTAGTAGTGAAGTCTAAAAGTAGTAAATTTCTAAAAATAGTAATTCCTCAAATTCTGTATTATTTTAAATCATGGAAGTTGAACCATTTAATGTCCCTCGAGATTCGTGACCTTCCACATCCTCCTCCTACCTTCAAAATGTGTATAAATGAAGATATAACCCGAAATGGAAATTAGACATCTCTTCTCAGAGATAGGCATATGTTTGGGTCTACAAATTTGATGAATAAAACATCTCTTCTCAAAGATAAAATTATTTTTATTGTGTTGTTCTTGTTTATTAAATTATATTTCAACCAAAGCTTTTGAGTTTTGGATCACTATCTCCCTCTCTCTCTTCTCTCACATTGTATGAAAATGTTATAAAGCATTGAGCTCTCTCATTGTAATGTTCATCCATTTAGTTGATTAGGGAGGAGCCCTTGGAGTTTCTTCATTTTGAATCCATGGTTATAGGTTAGATATTGTAAGGCTTATTATTAGTTTATCTCACCTAGATGCTTGGGTTGTAAACATCAGATGTAGGTTACAGGTTGAAGCATGGAAGGCTAGATTTCTTTGCTCACCTGAATGCATTATGGATTCATGGAGGTAGAAGCTAGAAGCTCCCTTGGATGCTATGGTATTATCATTGTTGAGATACATGTTTCATCTTGGAGGTTAGAACCTGGAAGGCATGGTTGTATGCTTGGTTCACCTCAGTTCTTGTAAGCACTATGAAGGAGTTTCTATGAGAGGAACTATGTAGAGAGAGATACAAAGGAAATATTGAAGTTTGGTGCTACCTTTGCCTTGTGGTTTTTCCATAGTTAGTTTAGCAGGGTTTCTACATATACATACTATTATGGTTTGTATCTCCTATGTTTTTTTTATCTGTAGCTTGTTATATGTTTCTACATTTAATGTCTTGCACATGTAGGAATAGATGAATGTTTATGTTTATTTCCTAATACTGGTATCAAAGATGGGATTTAATTTACCTTTTGGTACCTATGAGCCTTGTTGATCCCTAAAAATTGGTATTAGAGTTTGGTTTTGAGGCTAATAATGTTTGATACCAACAAGTGGTATCAGATCCATGGTTTTTTTTCTAGTTTTATGCAAGTAGGAGCTACAATTGGAGAGAGCCAGATATGACATAAAAAAAGTTTGCATGTAAGGAATTCTCTCTTGGTAGAAGATGGAGAATAGAAAAGAAGATTAATAAGATTTTCCATATAGATTAGTACCAACACATAATGTTCATGATGAAGCAATTATACAACTTATGGTGGATCAAGTTAGTCTCTATTGGTGTAGATGGAGGGTGATGACAAGGCATGTACCTTGTTGGTTCTTGGATGGAGAAGAGGTGGGTGATGTGGCATCCTAATAACCACATGTTATTGGCTAAGATGATACAAAAAATTCATGTAGAGGAGGAGGTATTATAAACCTGATTCTATACCTGTTGTAGTTGGATGGAGGAGAACAGGTGACCTAAGGTTCCATGGAAAGAGAAGGCCAATTTTAGATATTTTAAAGCTCAAAGATGCATTGAGTGATGTGCTCAGTTGTTATGGTGTAGAAAAATTGAGTAGCCAAGAGAGTTGTAGTGTAGCTAATGTGAGCAACTAAGGTAGACCAATGTATGGAGTAACTTTATATGTGAGTTTGGATTGACATGCAGTAGATCAGGGTGTAGTTTGATTGGAAGCTCAAAAACTTAAAAGGTTTTGTGATGCACTGAGTAGTGTGATGAATTCCAAAAAACCATATATGGGTACTATGTTGATCATGGTGGGTATTGATTTACTACATATAGAAGTCAAGTGTTGATTTCTATGGATTGTTATCTTCATTTGGTGACTATGGATCTGAGTGTAGCATACACTTGTTGTTGTTTAGGAATTAGAGTAGTGAGATGTCATTTTGACATCATTTATAAATGGTGGTCTTGTGATGAGACAAGTATAGACATAAGGGCTATGAGGATGAGGTAGAATTGCTAGTTTGCATAATTGAATATTGTATAGGTTCTAGTAGGTATGTTGATGTGATACAAGAATACCTTCATGGAGACCCAAGATTTAGTATAGGATGTTACTATGTGTAGGTATCATGTTGGTTGTAGGCCCTAACATGGTCAATGGTGAGATGGCTTAGGTGACTAGGATGAAATGAAGGAAAAAACCAAGGATGGAGATGCATAGTCGACATGAAAGCAAGAAATTCAAGTACTTCACTTCTTACAGTATTTAGATATGTCTTCTAGTTTATCTTAGAGCAGAAGAGGAGAAGATGATTATCCTATGTATTGTGTTCATCAAGAGTAGGAGAAGACTCATGGAGCCATTGTGTACTAAACCAAATACTTCTAAGCAATGGGAGTTATGATCAACTCATGGTAGAATATTGAAAAAAGGATTGGGTCTGTGGTGAAGTGGGAGTCACTTCATGTTATTGTAAATCTGTAGTGGGAATATAGATGTTGACAAAGCTGTCAAGGCAGAGAAGTTTTAGTAGTGAAAAAACCTTCTTCTAGGCTTGTGTGTGAGTAGCAGTGGGCATGATGATATTTGGTAAGTAGCTATATGGCAACAGTTTGGCATGATGACATAGGTGGTTTAAAGTCTTGTGCATATGACTTCAAGTGGGATATTATTGGGTGTGAAGCAACTATTCATAGGTCACTATTCACAAAGTGCTATTCATGGGCACTATTCATCAGTCACTATTCATGGTGACATGGTAGTGGGTCCCATGGTTGGTTCCAAGATGTAGGCCCATGGATGGTCCCAAGTGGTGGATCCCAGGTGATGTGGCATGCAAGTCACATGGCATGTAGGTGATGTGGCTAATAATCCAGAGGATCATGCAATAGGATGGTTAAGTAGCAGGAAGGCCCTATGGAGGGTCCTATGGTGTGGTTAAGGTGGTGTCACATGATGTGAAATATAAAGGGTCATGCATGTGTCAAATTTTTAAGGGTACCCATGATTCACATTTGTAGATAAAGTTAAAAGGTAGTTGTAACACCTTTTGGACTTGTGTGAGCACATGGAAAAAGAAGAAAAGAAATCACTATTGGTGATTGGCCTCACATGTATGAGTAGGGCATAATTATTAGAGTCACATGGCATGGCTTGGATATTGTCTAAATTGGAGCATCCAATTTGTTGACCCTTGGAGATTCAAGACAAGAAGAACACTATTGAGTATTTGGACTCACTTGTGGAAGTGGGGAACAAGTTTTGGAGCCACATGAAGGTGGCACATGTTATTGTCTAAGTGGAAGGCCATTTTTGATCGATTTTGTCACATGGGGACAACCACCACTATGGATTACAATACACCCACTCAAATGTGGCCAGTTTCTTTGTTTGGCCATGAAGTTATCTTCCTCTCTCTCTTCTCTCACATTGTATGAAAATGCTATAAAGCATTGAGCTCTCTCATTATAATGTTCATCCATTTAGTGGATCATAGAGGAGACCTTGGAGGTTCTCCATTTTGGATTCATGGTTAGATATTAGAGCTTATAAGGCTTAGGATTAGCTTATCTCACCTAGATGCTTGGGTTATAAGCATCAAATGCAGGTTACAGGTTGAAGCATGGGAGGCTAGATTGCTTTACTCACCTAAATGCATGATGGATTCATGGAGGTAAAAGATAGAAGATCCCTTAGATGTTATGGTATTAGCATTATTGAGATGCATGTTTCATCTTAGAGGTTAGAACCTATAAGACATGTTTGTATGCTTGGTTCACCTGAGTGCTTGTATACACTATGAAGAAGTTACTATAAGAGGAACTATGTAGAGAGAGTTGCTGATGAAATATTTAAGTTTGGTGTTTCCTTTGCTCCATGGTTTTTCCCTAGCTAGTTTAGCAAGGTTTCCACGTATATTTGGTGTTTCATTTAAAGTATTGCATGTGTAGGAATAGATGAATGTTTTTAATTTAGATTTTGGTACCTATGAGCCTTGTTGACCCTGAACACTATGTTGATTGTCAAGAAATGAGCATATGATGGTCAAATGATTATCAATACTATACAAAATTAGTTAGAGGCACATCTGGGAGATAATATTGCAGTCATTCCTTTACATAAGGTGCACAAACCCTACATCATTCTATCTAAACTAGACTCTCCTTATGTCACATAAGAAACTAGTTGGATGAAGGCAAACTCTGAGGAGATCCCAAAATATGTATGTGAATTCGAGTGTAATTTCTTATATGAGCATACCAAACCTTAGGTATAGTCTTTACTCACTCAATAGTTAAAGATGTCTAAACAATGGAAGCCTAAATATGTAGTTAATTAGCCATTAGCACCCTAATTTTTCATAGATAATTTTTCATCCATGAAGGCTAAATCCCCTACTCGCTCAAAAATTGATTTTCTCTATCAAGCAGATGATCATATGTAATATTATATAGAGTCAACTAGAGAAGGCACCTTGCCTTGGGAAATAGCTCCATCTATAAGTGGAAACTCAAATACACATCTACTCAACTAGGATCATGGTGATCATGAACTCTGACCTATGATAATGGTCTTCACCATGGAAAGATAACTTCCTTCATACTATGGAACTAAAGACATCAATCAATCAATTTTGTGCCTACAAGTTCATATGCATACAATCAGTCAATGGGTTAGTGACTTTAATTATGCTTTAAAGGGAGATATAGAAACATGATGGACAATTATAGAAATAATCAGCTTGATTGGGATGATGCATAAGAACTTATGATTAGTAGATTTTAACTACTGGAGGTCATCATAAGTGGACTTACTTTTAGTAATGTGTGTGCCCTAAAATCCATATCCACAAATGTGTTGAGGTCTAGACTAACAAATGTGTGGCACCAAAGTATGTTAGGAATTGAAAACTTTAAATTAGATTTAATATGACAATAAATCAGATCTAAATTATGCAATAGCATGCATCACAGAAACATCGCTCAAATCATAGTTATTATGAAAACATAAATGAAGAGAACAAGATAAAAACACACAACATAGATCTATCATGGTTTACCCAATGTGGGTTACATCCACCAAGAAAGTCCTCAAACAAAACTATAATCTAAAAATAAGATTACAATGAACTCTCACCATTCACAGACCATTCAAAATTAAAATTATATTATTGACTTACAATGTGTCTATAAATGATAAAAAAATTAATGACAAATGAAGTTGTCCACCATGCTAAGTTACACTTCAAATTCCAATCGATAGAATGGATGGAAGAATGGAGGTATGAAAGGGATGGAGGGACACATTTCTTGTGTGCCTTCTCTATTCATGTTTTGTTGGCATGCATTAACATCTGAGTAAATATTTACTAGTATTTGAATAGACTAACATAGATGTTGTTCATATGTTTTCCATTCACTTTGTTATGTTATCTATTCAATTTGTACTTAGGATGGAAAACATGCGGCCTATTAATGTGGAAGCTAACACCATTTACCCCATGTCTAGATGAGCTTTTATCCTTTACCATGCAATTTAATGTTTCCCTACACACCACAAACATTACTAGTTATTAATAATATGGCATGGCTATTATAGTTTTTGTGCCTTCTATGTTCCTTTTTCTAGTACTTTCCTTATATGTTCATGGTTTTTATGGTGTGCTTTCTTTGTTCATGTTGTATTTTTGCCTAGATCGATAGGATTTTATCCATTAATGTGGCAAGCTAATGCCACCCTAAATTCCACTTACCACATTATTTCCCTACCTTTTCACATAACTCCTCCGCTAAAAGGGATGGAACTTACCCAAACATTATCAACAATACCATGTTAAGCAGATGAATTTAAGTGGACAGAATGCAAGGATGAAAATGTATGTACAGGTGTGTTTCCTATAACTAAACACACAATAGTGTTTTATTTGTATTTTCTTCACTGTTATTATTATTATTATTATTATTATTATTATTATTATTATTATTATTATTATTATTATTATTATTTCTTTGTTCATGTTTTTTGTTACATGCTGATGCAGATGCATGTCTGTAAATACTCATTTTATTTTATTTTTGGTTATCTTAGGAGGTTTGATAGGTTATGTGATGTTAATAAGGAGCCTTATCCATAATTCAATGGTCAGTTTTAGGTCTTTTATATTTTTGATTTTCCTACCAAAAATAGGAAATTAAAATATTTGAATTTGTTTTGAATAGTTTGAGGGATTTTAGGAGGTTTTATGGATCTTGATCCATATGTAAGGGATAATTAGGGTCTAGTTACTTGTTTTAAGTGTCCTTTAACCTTCAACCTAGATGTTAATGTTTTCAATAATATCTTAAACCTTGATAAGGTGAAAGCAACATAGATTATGACTAAACAAGGCATGTTTGAAGAGTCTTAGATTGGTTAAGCAATAATTGGTGAATGAAAAAATATGTAAGTATGTTTATACATTTGATAAACTTCAAACCATTAGTAAGGGAGGAATAGAACACATGGAAAGGAGAGGAGAAGATTAATTTGAGGGGTGGTGGATGTGTGTGGTTGTAATCAAGAAGACTACCTACAAGTCTGTGTATCTCTGCAAGAAGTTCATGAATAAAAAAAACATTGATTGCGGTTTCTATGAATTATTAAGATTTTGAAGAGGTGAATGAATTTTTTTATTTTTTTTACACTTGTTTCTCAAGCTTATGTTCTTCTCAATTTCTATATATCTCAAAACAAAGTTTCTCATGTCACAGTCCAAAATAGAAGGTGATTTTTATGTGTCCTTATGATATGTCAAACTTAAATTCCATTTTATATGGTTCATAAATCATATAAAATATCTAATCGAAGTTATATAAGTCCTTGAACATCTTTAAAATTAAAAATATCATCAAATTTATCCTCTTGGGTTACCTACAGCCTACAAAACCCTAAATCAGGGTTTAGTTTCACAAAAAGTGAATTATATCACAAATGAACCTCATAATTTCCTAGAAATTGATAAATGGGTTCATTATAATGTCTTATAAATGATTAAAGTGATTTTAGAGCTTGAAAGTAACCATATGAAAATATATAAAGGATTGTGTATTCTACAAACTATAAATAGGACTAAAATAGAGCTAGAAATGTAATTTAACCTTTTTCATGAGAAACCAGTTAGTAAAATGATATATAACTTATAACTTGACATAAATATAATTTGGATGATTGTGTGAACTTTATTTAATGATATATAATTTTTTAGGTGTAATTCTAGTATAAGAACAAGAATAATCAGACTACTAACAAAGTTATAAGCATGTAGTACAGTCAGTCCTATTAGGAGATCATATCACCTTACACCATAGTGGTATCACATAATAATTTAGGTTACGTATAAAGTTTAATGGATATAAATATTTGATTTATAAGTTATGAACTAATTTTGTAAAGTTGACAACTAGATTAAGATCTATATGAGGTCAAAGGAGGCAACCTACTCCAGCTATGTTTTTTGAGGAAATGAGAAATATTCAAACCCATTTGCACGCCATGGATCTTGCTTAGAGAAGAAAAATAGACATGGTATATGCCATTGATATATAATAAGAAGAGAGGCCTCAAGAAGAAATGGAAGAACAAAAATAAGAAGGAGAAGAAAAGGTAGAAGAGAGAATTATTAGAACAGTCATGGGAGTTAGCTCCAAGCCTAAAATAGAAGTACCTATGTATAAAGGTAGATTGAATGTGAAGGATATGGTTGACTGGATTAATACCATGGATAATAATTTGATTATGAGGGAGTGGATGATGACACAAAGGTCAAATTTGTTATTACAAGATTGAAAGGTCATGCGACCCTTTGGTGGGATGGAGGAAAGGTAAGTCACAGATCAAGAGTCAGGATAGAATGGTGGCCAAGTTGAAGGGAAAATACATGTAAAAATACTACCAGATTGATCTATTTAATAAAATCCAAAATCTAAAGTAAAAGGAGATGATTGTCAAGGACTACACAAAGGAGTTATATAAGCTAATCATCAGAGCAAGACATATAGAAGAATATGCTAAAAATGTGGATAGATACATTAATGGATTAAGGTTATACATCCAATATGAGATAAATATTATATCACCAATATTATTTGAGGAGGCATACCAATTTTATCTTCAAGGAGAGGAAAAATCATACAGGAAGCAAACTCAACATTCAAGAGGTAGAGGAAGAACTTTTAGAAGTAGAGGGAAATATAGTGTAAGGAGTAAAATTCATATTTATAATGAAAAAGATAAAAATTCACAAAGTAAAGGTCACCCACAAGAGGTGATTACTCATTTAGTGGTAGGAGACCATTCACAAGAAGTATATGAAGAGGCTTTATAAGTAGATGCTTCAAAGTCAACAAGTATGGGCATAAATCTTGTGAGTGCACATAAAATCCTTTTACAATTCAAGGTAATGCTCAAATTATCCAAACTAATTAAAAACATATGGTATCACATTATCCTGAAGATGAACATGAAGTTTGAGAATCATGTCTCATGAAAAGAGTGTTGCTCAAGCATAACAAGGAGATCAAAGAACATGCACAATAGAAGATATTGTTTATAACCACTTAAAAGTCAAAAGGTAAGTGGTACAAGGTAATTATAGAGAGTGAAAGTATCGATAATATATTATGTTTGGAAGTATTTTACAAGTTAGGCTTGAAGAGAGTAACACACTCTACAACTTATAAGGTGTCGTGGATACAAAAAGGACACCAAATCTTGATAAATTAACAATGCAAAGTGGAGTTTCAAATAGGTAACTATAAGGATGAGGTGTTATGTGATGTCATGCCTATGGATGTTTGTCATGCCCTATTGGGTAGACCTTGGAAATTTAACAAGAAATCCATTCATGATGGGAGAAGCAATACCAGCACTTTTTAGAAATATGGAAAGAAGCACACACTCATACCATCATTAAAAGAGGAGACTATAGTAGTAGAAGACAATCCTGAGGTATTGTATACAAGTGGAAAAGAGTTATTGTAATAAATTAGAAAATAATAGGTAAGTTATGCATTGGTTGGAAAGCTTACAATAGTTGGTACAGCCACAAAATTGACTGATTTACCTCTATAAATAAAGAATATTTTGAATGACTTTATTGATATTATTATGGATGATTTGCCTAATGAAATACCTCCAATGAGAAGCATTAACCACCATATATATCTAATTACATGATCCAATATATCAAACAAGGTAGCATACAAGACAACACCAAAAGAGAATGGGGAGATCAAGAAACAAGTGCAATAATTGTTGGACAAGGGCCTCAATAGGGAGAGCTTGAGTCCTTGTGTTGTTCTAATAGTTCTAACTCCTAATAAGGATGGAGGTTGGAGAATGTGCACTAATTCAAGAGCCATAAATAAGATCACAATCATGTATATACTCCTTTGGCTAGAATTGATGATCTAATGGATTGTTTAAATGATGCAAGATACTTTTACAAGATAGACTTGAAAAGTGGCTACCATCAGATTAAAATTAGAGAGGGAGATGAGTGAAAGAAAGATTTTAAGACTAATGATGGACTATATGACTATATTTTAATGCCATTTTTGATAACTAAGGCTCTAATAAATTTCATAAGGATCATGAATGATGTACTCAAGGCTTTCAAAGATAAATTTGGCATTGTTTACCTAGATATTCTAATTTACAACTAATAAAAAGAAGAACATCTCAAAAACCTTAGAATAGTATTAAATAAGTTACATGAAAATAAATTACTAATCAATATCAAGAAGTGTATGTTCATGAAGACAAAGTTGGTTTATTTGGTATTTATCATTTCCTAAGAGGGCATGAAGACAGACAAAGGTAATGTCAAAGCCATATAGTAGAATGGCATATTTCAAGGAGTGTACTTGAGGTAAGGAGTTTTCATGGATTAGCTATATTTTATAGAGAATTTATAAGGAATTTTAGTGGAATTTGTGCTCCAATGGTGGAAAGCATCAAAGGAAACAAAAATAAATTTAAATGGATTGAGGTAGTTGAGAGAAGTTTTCAGTTATTAAAGGAAAATATTACAGAGCAAGCAATAATAGCCTTGCCTAATTTCACCAATTTGTTTCAGGCAGAAAATGATGCAAGTGTGATTGTTATAGGGGATATTTTAAGCCAAGAGGGAAAACCAATTGCCTAATTTAGTGAGAAACTCAATGAAGAAGAGAACAATTACCTAACATGTGACCAAGATTTATATGCCTTTGTCTAAGCATTGAAGAAATGGAGGCACTATTTGATGCCTAAATAATTTATATTATATAAAGATAATAATGCCTTATAGTTCATTAGCAGTCAAACTAAAGTAATTCAAAGGCATATGAAATGGGTTGAATTTTTACCATTTTTTTATTTTATTGTCAAGCATAAGAGTGGAAAATATAAAAATGTTGCATATGCATTAATCAGGACAAGTTTGATTGTGCAGGAGTTCGAAGTGAATATCTTGGGTTTTGATGCATTGAAAGAATTGTATAGAGAAGATCCTAATTTCAAATAGTCCTATGAAGCATGTGAGAATTCATTAGATATATATAGGAGTCTATGGATGAACTATATGATAAAATAAGGATTATTATTCAAGGTAGACTAACTATGCATACCAAGAGGGTCAATGAGAGAGAATCTACTAAAGGAGAAACATAGTGGCAACTTGGAATGACACTTTGGGAAAATAAAAATACTTGCTCAATTGAGTGCATACTATTGTTGTTCAATAATGCAAGATGATGTGAGTATTTTGTTACAAAGGTGCAGAATATGTCAACATTCTAAAGGTCAAAGTCAAAATCCAGGGCTATATTACTGATTGCCTATTCTTAGTAGGCCATGGGATTCAATAAGTAGTGACTTTGTACTTGGTCTACCAAAGACTCAAGAAGGAAATGAATCCATTTTTTTAATATTTTATATGTTTTCTAAGATGGGACACTTTATTACTTGTACCAAAACAAGTGATGCAACCAATATTGATAGCATGTTCTTCAAAGAAATTCTGAGATTGTATGGGCTTCCTAGAAACATTGTGTCTAACAGGGATATAAAGTTTGATGGGAATTTTTAGATGACTCTTTGGAATACATTAGGGAACACTTTAATCTTCAACTCAACTTACCATTCTAAAAATGATGGTCAAATTGAAGTGGTCAACAAGAGTCTTGGAAGCATACTCGGGAGGTTGGTAAGTGATCATCCTAAATATTGGGATCAAGAACTAGGCTGAGAAGAATTTGTATAAAAAGAATTTTCAAATATAATTAGATGTTATATTCCATTTCAAATTATGTATTGAATTCATCCAAGAGGAATTTATGAGTTGAGAAATTTGGGCAAGAAAGAGAAAAGATGTGAAAAAGGTGAACATATTGAAGAAAAAATGCAAGAATTGCATGAACAGGTAAAACAATAGCTAGAACTAAATTCAAGTAAGTACAAAAAAGTGTAGCCTCATAGGTTAGGCCAAATGGGTGGGTTAGATGGTTTAATTTATCCACACAAAAATTTGAATCTCAGTCAAGTAAAATGAGAGTGTTGAAGCTTAGGGGTAGGCATGATGATTGAGATTATTATGTAGGACTCGCCCTACATCCATGCACCATTGTGTGTGATAGGTCACTAGGTCCTCATCAGTGTTAATGTTGATTGAGTTGAGAGGGATACCTCAGATTTCGAAAACCAAGTACAAAAAGTGTTGATATGATAAGGAATGAGGTGAAATTTGAGGTAGGTGATATAGTACTTGCCCATCTTAGGAAAGAAATATTCCCTAGGGGGAATACAAGTTAAAGATGAATAAAATTGGACTTTTAAGTTCTTAAGAAAATTTTATGACAATTATTATGGAATGGATATTCTATTTGACATTGGAATCTCACCCATATTTAATGTACCATAACATTATCCTCTCAAAGAAGAAAAAAATTCAAAGAAGGCACCTGAAGACAAATATGATCATACCATTAGTTAGGAGCAACAACTACCAAAATCACAATCATAATAGATTGAATCCATTCTAGAAAAGAAGGTTGTGAATAAGACAAGGAATGAGGAGTAATTTTAGTCATTTGAAAGTAGAAGAATCATCCACTCTAGGATGCAACATGGATGACACCTTCAGAGATAGTCAACCATGGTGGTAATATTGAAGAACTCATGAACAATTCTTTTGATCCTTGGTAGTCTGATGCAAATGCATGCTTATATATAGTCAAAATGTGTTTATTTTTTTTAATTTTAGGAGGTTTGAGAAGTTGTGTGAGTTAAACAAAGAGGCTTATCCAAGATTCAATGGTTAGTTTTTGGTCTTTTAGAAGTATTTTTGGTTTTCCTACCAAAATTGGGAAATTCAAAATTTTGAATTTATTATGAATAGTTTGAGGGGTTTTAGCATGTTGTGGGGTATTCATAAATATGTTAGGGATCCTTAGGGTTTAGTTACTTGTTATAAATTTAATTTAACATTCAACTCAGTTGTTAATATTTTCAATCATGTCTTGAACTTTAATAAGGTGAAAGCAACGTATATCATGACTAAACATAGCATTTCTGAAGAGTCTTAGGTCAGGGAATTTCCTTGTCCCCATCCATATAATGGTCCCCTAAAAAATTGGTTGTCATGTAATACTCATGGCTACTATTCAAACCCTTTCCACTCTCTCTAATTGGTAACACGGAGCTTAGTGCATCATTTTCCATAGCTAAATAATTTTTTGCATCGATGTAGCATCCCCACGAGGATCTACCTAAGATATTGTGTTTTTTTTTTATAAATTTAAACAATGTATTCTTTCATTAGATTTCAAAATTAGAATTTAATTAGTGTTCCAAATAAAAAACTCTATGTAAATAAACTCTAAAATAATCATGTGACATCTATCCATCACTTATCACTATCATCAGATGAAACCTAGCATAATTGAATATATAAAGTAATTACAAATTTCTAGCCATGGCTGATGAAAACATGCATCTAATAATGTCATGGTACAACAGGTAAATAATTACATCTCATCAAGTATAACATTTCAATAATAATAAATGAAATACAATATAAAAGATATAAAGCTCCACAAAACATGAGTTCTCTGAACTCCAGTTTCTATGGTAATCTCAACTATAATCTCCAAATAAGTACTACTTTAGGGATGGAGAGGATCATCTAAGTGATTTTCCACACCAACCATGGACCATCTATCCCATGCACAATCCCTCATCAAGGAATGACCCTCCCTTCATGGATGAGTAGATAGTGATGGTGTGGAAATTCAAAGAGACAAATAGTACCCATGTGCTATATGATTTGTAACAACATTCAGTGTGTACCAATAAATAAATCTATTCTAACATGGTATTGAAGAAACATGTAAATCATACATATGAAATGACAATGTTTAACTAACATTACGTTGACCAAAAATTTTAATAGTTATTGATATATAAGATCATTCAAATTTATACACACAACTTAATTGGATTACCTTCATCTGG
>JARHVA010000081.1:1052500-1222500 GCA_037957365.1 Torreya grandis | reverse complement strand
CACAAATTTTGTCTGAGTCTTCAAGCAGGGTTAGTTATTTTTCTACCATAGACGATTTTCATGTTTCTGATGAAAGTCCTGTAGCTGACAATCCAAGAATTGATCCAAATAAGACTTCAGGAGAATTGGTGGGATGCAGTATAAACAAGGAAGGATCTTCCATCTCTAATGAAGAGAATTTTGATAGGAGATCAACTTCTGATGATGATATCAATTCTTCCACCAATGATGAAGTTGGGACTGTGTTGATATCTCCTCAAGGAGATATTCTTCCTTCATGCAATTTGCAATTCAACATTTCTTCCACAGCTGGATATAGATCTCTGTTGCTCGGATTGAACACTGCTCAGGGTGAAGAAGTCAAACTCCTTCACATTAAAGGAGATGTTGAGCTGATGGTTTGTCAGGAGTTTGATATGGAAAATCCAATCATGTGCTGGACTGGACCAGCAGAACAACAAGTTATGATGGTGGACCATGCTACTGCAAATCAAAATTAGGGAAAGGAATCCTTCACCAAGAGAGCAAGGAGTTATGGTTTCTGGTTTGAAGACAACATCCTGCTTTGGAACAAGAAGAAGAAAAGGCCAAGAAGAAGACAAATAAAATTGGTTTCCTAGTGGAGAGCTCCATTCGCCCATCACCGTTTCTAGGGTCAAAATGTTTTCCTGCTACTTTACCAAGATGGCACACTATTTTCATGGTCTACCAAGAGAAAGCAGTATCTGAAATAATTTAACTCTTGAAGTATCAAATCATATCATCTCTATATATGTATATTTTTAAAGTTTTTAATTTTGTTTTGTTTTGTTTGTTTCCATTTTTGATGCCTTTCATTTCTAGGTAGCATGACTCCATAACCCAATGGTACACATGAAGACACTGGAGATTCTAGATTCTACTCCTTTCAATTCTTTTTGCAATTGACAGAAGTTCCCCAACTGGAGCCAGTTGTTGTCCCCCAAAAATATCACTCATTTTTGGGACAACATTTGAAATATTTTGGTCCTATAGACCAAAATTGTCTCTTCCCTTTTCAAAATTTGTCCTGGGCATTCAAATTCCTCATCTTTTAAGCTTCTCAGAAATATATAGACTCAATAGGTCAAGTTTAATGGGCTTCTACAGGTTGAAATCTATGAACTCTTTCAAGGTTAGAGAAAACTACAGACTTGGTTTCTACGGACTCTACAAATAGGCTCATTTCTACAAGTTCAACGAGTTATAGGTTCAATCAGTTCAATGCTTTCGGTTTAATGGTGGGTTCAATCAAAAGAATGGTTCAATGTCTAGGTTCAACCAAGTGGTTCAACACTTTGGTTCATCCTTTGGTTCAATCAAACAATTTGTCAATCAGTTCAAGGCTTTGTTTGAACCGTTGAACCAAAACTTGGTTCAACAGTTAGTTCAAACACATGGTTCAAAGGCAAGTTCAACAAGAGGTTCAAAGCCTTGGTTCAAAATAATTGTTCAAAGCCATGGTTCAATGAAATGGTTCAATAGTTGGGTCATCGCCAAAGTTCAAAGAGCTTCCCGAAGGACCCCGAAGGGCAGGTGCCCTTGCAGGGAACTCTTAGCTGCCAATTCAAAGACACTTCTTGAAGCCAAAGGGATGCCCAAAGAAGCCTGAAGGCCATTCAAATACTACCCAAAGGGTAGATACCCTTGTGGGGGGCTCTTCCTGACTCAAAATAGGTCATTTCTTAAGGCCCAAAAGGGCAAGTTCAATTTAGAAAAGTGCCAAATAGAAAAGCCGAACGAGGACAAAGGAATGAGGCACTTGAAAACATCAAATTCAACACAGTGAACTAGCTGTTGATCCTTTGAACATACATACCAGAATACATTCATAGATTTCAAGGCCAAGACCAGAAAAAAGTGGGGAAGGAACAGAATAGCAAACTGAATCCAGGACCCAATTCAATTAACCAGAAAAGGAGGAATGATGAAGATAAGATTAGATCGCCAGGTGGACATTGAAAGTTGCAAACTTTCAATAAGCACAACTTGTTTCCCTGCACTGATAAAATCAAATGGGTAAAACGCCCCTAAGTTCCAGCCTATCTTCTTAAAAGATTCCAACGCAACATGATGTATTTCTATTCTCGAGTCCTTCTTAAAGAGGCTATATAAGGGACTCTCTTGTATTGTAATAAGGATCTCTCTTTTTTGACAATTAGAACAAAACTCTGCCCAAATTGTAAGACATTACTGAGACTTTGAGCTTAGATTGTCGATCATATTTTGCTACTGGAATAAGAAAGCAAGTGGTTTTTCAGACTTTGTGCTGTAATATCTTTGTTGTTGAGGAAACTGTTCTTATGTCTTTTTTTTCAATATATCTTTTGTTCCTTTAATTCAATAAGCAGAATTAGTGATAGGAGTCAGAAAGGTGTCCTGAAGAGTCAAGTGTGGAGAGACTTTGTGCCTCTATAATTTCCTTTAGTGTGTTTTCTTTTCATTTCTATGTAAAGGACTTTGGGACAACTTTGTGCCCTCATTGTCCTTCATACTCTTGAGCAATTCAGGTGGAGACTTTGTTCTACATCTCGATTTTCTGGTTATTACATCCTTTGTTACATTTTTTTGTTCCTACCAGGAGTATTCTTGTGGTTTGCTAAATAGTACTTCTGAAAGAAGAGGACTCTTGTCTGTCATTTCCCTTGAGTTTTTCCTTTGATCCACATGCATCATCTCTTAAAAAAGAGAGATGGATGGTTTGTCCTACCCCTGAGTATTATTTTCTATATATATATATATAGGGAACCTCCCCTTGATGAGAGGAGAGATTAGTGTCCTTCTGATGCGGTAAACCTACACATTTGGATGACTAATCTTCCAACTTTGGTTGATCAGACCTATTTTGTTTATCAGTATGTTGATCGACAAAATATTCAACCGACATATATCACCATATGTATTTAAATCATTGTAGGAATATATAATCACTGAAATTATTTACATAATGTGCTACAACTACCATATTTATATCAACCTATGGTTTCCCTATAAAATTTTTCACTGACAAAACTTGAAATATATTAATCAATATAATGTGATATTAGTTTTGTAGACTAATAAAATTGACATTTGTTTTTCTATCAAACCTCTATGCAGAAGTGGGTGATTTTAAAAAGGTAAGTCATTTTATGTAACAATGGAGATTTTGTATTTTCTAGATTCAAGATATGTACTAAAATATGAGGTAGAGGAGGAAAGAGAATTGTTCCTCTACCAACATTGTGAGAAGTTGGTGCTTGTATTTGGATTGTCAAATGCACCTGGTAGAGATAGCTTGTTAAGATTTTTTGGGGTTTTACCAAAATTTGACTATATATTAAACATCATTGCTAGTTAATGAAAACAACATCATAATAGATATATGTAGCGTTTCATTTAGATATAATTATTTGCTTGTGTTTTATTATTTTTATATGTATATATACACATCATTTTACATATTTAACCATTAAATTTTATATACATGTATATATATACATAACTACCCCTAAAATCGTTTCCATAATATGGATATCATAGGCACCATACCAATATATAGGTGTTCACAATCTCTAAGATTTCCTAATTTCATTATTTTATGTTTTATAAACATACAACTCGCTAGATATATATTATTTAAAGTAGCGATGGAATAATATCCAATTAAATCAATGGTATAAATAAACCACAACTTTTCTTTAAAATATAAAGGTATAAAACTATAATACATCATTTTATATATACATATATGCATTGGTGCTAGTTTCAAGTATGGTTTTCAATACATAAAGTTTGCTATGTAGTTCACTATTATGAATATATTTACATTCGGATCACCATACTTATGCAATCATATATTTCATGGCTAAATAGTAACTTATTTCAGTTCACATATACATCTATATGTATCATTGGTTATATGTATGCCAGACACTAAATAATTGTATAATTTGTAAGATACTATTTATCATATCAACGTATACACTCACAATTCTACACTATATATATACCCAATTGAAGGTGCCACCTACCTAGTAAGAGCTTATAGAATATCCTGATCTGAGAGTTCTCCACTTGGTTTTATCTTCCTTCTCTTCGTCGCACTGCATTTTCCTCCCTTCTACTCTCCACTACCTCTCTTCTTCTATTCCTCCCTCTTATTCTATGATTTTGTTTCCATGAATGTGGCCCTTTCTTTAAAGCTGCCTTATCTCTCTTTTTTTAATTTTAATCAATGATTTTTCTCTATTTATGTTTTTCTTTTTATTTTATTATTTTTCCCAAATACATACTTTCCAATTCTCTTTTGGTATGAATGTATTTTTCTAGGTATAAAATACAATTGCTTTATTTGTTTTATTTTCTTTATGAGGCTTTTCTTATTTTTATTTTATAATTACTTAATAATAATTTTTTTTAATACAGATAAATAATCAAAAAGACTTGACCAATATAAATTCAATAATATTCTTTTAAATCAAAATGGTAAATAACACATTATTATTCAAATCCAAATTATAACAAAATATTCATTATTATCACTACACTATCTAGGTTATCTATGTCCTTTTGTCATCTATTAAGTCACATAATGTTATTCTTGATATCATAAGGATAATCAGCTAATGTTTTGAAACATTAATAAGACAAACTAGTTAGTCTACATATGTTAGTACCAACACAATTCACATAATTTGATATTTTCAAAAATATTAACAATCATGAATACAATGACACATCACAAATGCACAGTAACATTCACAATAAAATCACTCGAGATTAATTTACCTAAGCATAAATCTAAATTAATACATGCATATGTAATTATCTAAATGCAGATAACATAAAGAATGTAGTAATGATAATAATTCAAATTATATGTGTGTGTGTGTGTGTGTGTGTGTGTGTGTGTGTGTGTGTGTGTGTGTGTGTGTGTGTGTGTGTGTGTGTTATCTAACATGGTATGTGTAAGGATTCTAGTCATTCGTTTATCATCTCCCAACACCTCCATCTACGTCACCCTCTCCAATGATGCTTTCCCTCCATCATGCTCTAAGAGATGAATCTCTCTTGCATCCAACTCATGACAAAAAGGTAGTTAGCTCATAACATCATGACATATACTATAAAATACTACTAAAATAATAAATCAGCATGAGCACAATGCAAAGAATATACAATACAACTAACTCATCATAATGCAATCATGTAATCAAAGAAACATACGTTTACCCCAAATATATGACTTACAAATTAATTAATAATAATCAAATCAAATCATTAACTATAAATATCCATGGATAATCAAGTAAGTTTGCTTAACGAGGAATCAGGATGTGACATCTTTTCCTCTTAAAGCTGGTCATCATCCTAATGGCACTTATTCAAACATAAGTTCTTAATTAAAAACAATATTTAACAAAAAAAATAACATAGTATGAAGCATCAAATCAAGTAAATAAATGTAAAAATCACCTGTAGAACTCATCATAGTCCTCCCAAGTAGCACTATCTTCAGAGTATTGGTCCCACAAGACCTTGTACTATGACATCTCCCTATTATGCAAATTAAATTTACGAGTGAAAGATCATTCCAATCTAACACATGTGAAGGATCATTTATATACTTTTTAAGATTAAAAACATGTAATATATTATGTAATAGATCTAGGGATGGTGGAAATGCAAGCCTATATGCTATAAGATTGACAACTTCTAACATCTCAAAGGGTTCCACATATCTCAGTGAAATTTTTGTTAACTTTCTAAATTTAATTAATCTTTTCTATGACTTAACCTATAAGAACACTTTATCACCTACTAAAATCTACCTATATATTCTCTTCAAATCAGCATAACTCTTCTAACTATCATTGGCCTTGGCCAATTGCTCTCTGATTGATTTAATAAAATATTCTATTTTTGAAAGCAACATAGGTCCAAAGACTACCCTATCTTCTAACCTGTCCCAATTTATTGGTGTACTACACCTTCCATACAATGATTCAAATGGTGTCATCTTCTAAACTAATTGGTATGAGTTGTTATAAGCAAACTCAATCAATGAAAGATAATCTTCTCACCTGTATTGCTAATCCATGCAATACATATGAAGAAGATCCTCTAACACCTAATTAATTCTCTTAATTTGTCTATCAATATCTGGTGATATGCAGTGTTGAAGTTTAGTTTCATAGCTAAAGCTTAATTTAGAGTTACCCAAAACCTAGAAGTCATCTTCAAATTATAATCTGAAATGATCTTATCTAAAAATTAATACAAATGACACACTTCTTTTACAAACCTTTTTGCAAGAGTAGGTGCATCATCTATCAATTTTTTTGGTATTAAATGAGCCACCTTGGTGATATTATCAACTATTACCAAGATCATATCATACCTATTTCATGATAATGGTAAACCTTAGACAAAATTCATATTGATCACCTACCACTTCCATTCTAGTATATCCATGTGGATGTAACAATCCAGTTGGATGCACATGTTTAACTTTCACTTGCTGACATTTGAGATAATGTGACACAAATTCCACTACATATATCTTGATTCCCTTCTAAAACTATAGTGATCTTATCATTGTCATGAGTTTTGTTACTCCTAGATGTCCTGAATATGGGGTATTATATGCTTCCTTTAGCACCATGCTCTAAAAATTCTCTTGATTTGGCACATACATATTTGTATTTTAAAAGGCCATCATTCTCTAATCTAAATAATTTATACCTAGGACTTTGAGCATTCTAATAAAATGCTTTCCTAACTTGATTATAAAATTCATCTCCTGATAAGAATTTGATCACTTGATCCCTAAAAGTACTCCTACTAGTATCCATGGATGCCATGTACTATTATAAGTATAAAACATAGAGAAATATTAATGAATTAAATATGGAACTAAAATATATAAAACACAACACAATAGAGACATTGATTCAATGTGATTCACCCAATATGGGCTACATCCACATAGAAACAACCAATCCTTATTATTTAGTCCAACAAATGAATGGAAAAACCTACAATACAACTGGTTAGATATATTCCACAATATGTCATTGTGATTATAATGCCCTCATATTAGATGAGGGTTACATATTTGGGAAAAAATACATAAACATAATTTCTATCATTAGATCTGTGACTTAATAGTGAACAGTCTACATTTACTACAAATATTAATATTTTACAATGCATTTTTAATAAAAATTTTCTTAAAGGGTGTTTCCCCCCAACACACCCATGAAAACCCTAGTAGGGGGCATTGCCCCCCACACCCCCCTATTGAGAACTAAGAATTTTAAAAACATCAGGTTCCACCATCCAATAATCTTTCACTTGGAGACTGATTGTTGTAGCTCCACTGCTAAAAATCTTCCTTGGAATTTTATTTTAACTTTGATCCTGACATGTTTCTCATCTTCCTGATTATCCTTCAAGACTTATTGAAGTTGAAAATCTCTCCAAATTTTCTTTGGTGACTGCCTTTGTTAGCATGTCTATAAGATTCTAAACCATATGGATCTTTTCCAACTTTAATTAACCATCCTC
Source organism: Torreya grandis (assembly GCA_037957365.1). Lineage (NCBI taxonomy): Eukaryota > Viridiplantae > Streptophyta > Pinopsida > Cupressales > Taxaceae > Torreya > Torreya grandis. Next base: position 1,214,931 of record JARHVA010000081.1, on the reverse strand, counting down.
CAAAACTAAACAAATGAAGTGATTCTTGAGTTATATATGTTTGGTTCTTAAGTGGAATGTTGAGTTCTTTGCTAAATAAGTCACAATCTAGATATCAATATAAAACCTACAATCTTTCTACTTCTGCCTCAACTCTTCTATGAACCATTACATCTATATCATCTCATTGCTTACTTCTATAGCTGTAACATATTCTACCACCATAGTTGACAAAGCAACTATCTTATATAATTTTGAAATCCAACTAACTACTATGTCACCAACAATGAATACATAACATGTGGTGTTCCACCTACCATCTAAATATCTAACCTTTTCTACATCAACATATCCTTATAAGGTAACATCTGACCCTTCATATCATAACTATCTATCAATGGTCCCTCTCTAATACCTAAGAATCCACTTGACTACATCCCAGTGCTCTTTTCCTAGATTACTCATAACCCTACTGACAACTCCCACTGCATGAGCAATGCCTAGTCTAATGCACACCATAGCATACATTAAACTTCCAAATGCTAAAGCATAGGAAACTTTGGACATGTAATTTCTTCTTGCATTTTAGGACATTATTCCTTGCTTAATTTGAAGTTCCCTCCCAAAGGTGTACTCACTAGTTTTGCATCTTGCATATTGAACCTGACTAGCACCTTCTTGATGTATTTTTCTTGAGACAATGCCATTTTCTATTTTTCTTATCTCTTGTTCTTCTCATATTAAGGATTTATTTTATAGCACCCAAATCCTTCATTTCAAATGAATCTACTAATTTTATTTTAAGCTCATTTACATCATGCATGTCAGACCCTGCAACAAGCATGTCATCTACATACAATAACAAGATAATATAGATGTCATTATCTAATCTCTTAATGTAAACACAGTGGTCAGAATGACATCTACTATAACACTTATTATATCATAAACATGTCAAATTTTAAATACCACTATCTTGGAGCTTGTTTTAGGCCATCCAAACTCTTCTTCAACCTATACACCATTTTTCCTTACTTTTGACTTTGTATCCCTATGGTTGCTTTATATATATTTCCTCCTCAAAGTCACCATGAAGGAATTATATCTTCACATGTAACTGTTCAAGGTGAAAATATTCTATTTCTACCAAACTTAAAACAGTTATTATAGAAGTCATTTTAAATACTGGGAAAAATATTTCATCAAAATCTATACCTTTCTTTTTTGCAAACCCCTTTACAACAAGTTTGGCCTTGTACCTCTTTTTTTATCCATCTTCTTCCTTCAACCTATAAACCCATTTATTCTAAAATGCTCTTTTACCTACATGCAAGTGAATTAAATCCCATGAAGTTTGGTTATGTACCAAGGATTCTATCTACTTTTTCATGCCTTGCTCCCACTTATTTCTAGTTTCTACCTACATTGCTTTTTCATAGCTTTTTAACCCACCACCATCAGTCAATAATAAATAATAAAGTGAAGGAGAGTATCTTTCAGGGAGTCTACTTACTATGGTATATCTTCTCACTACACTTATAGGAGTTTAAGGTACTTGTTGTTGTATTTATTGCAAATTCTAAAATTTTGGCACTTTTGGAGTTTTATTTTGAGTGATTTCATTAAGTACTGCATATTTAGTATTTGTCTTTTCTTGTTTCTTTCCTTGCAACTAATCTCTTTACATGATCTTCTTGTTAAATATCACATCTCTACTCCTAATGATTTTACAATTTTCAAAATCCCATAAATGGTAATCAAAATCATTATCTCCATATCCCATAAAATTATATTTCTTGTATTTTTATTCAAACTTGGTTCTATTTTATTTATCAATATGGACAAAACTTTCAAAATCAAAAGTATTTAAAAAGGAAAAATCTACCTTTTTACATGTCTATGCTTCTTTTAGAATGCCACCATCCAAAGGACTTGAAGGACCTCTATTTATTAAGTAAACAACAATATCCATAGCTTCTACCTAAAAGTATAAGGGCAACCCTACATGTAATCTCATGCTCCTTGTATGATCTATGATTGACCTATTCAGCTTTCTGACACACCATTTTCTTGTGGTATTCTTGGAATTGTCTTCTCTCTATGAATCCCATGGGATGATAAATACTTATCAAACTCCTTAATGTAGTATTCACTTTCATTATCTGATCTAACACACTTCAACTTATTTCATGTCTCATTCTTAACCAAAGCTTTGCATTTCTTAAAAGTATCAAAAACATTAGATTTTTCTTGTATGCAATAAACCCAAGTTTTTCTATTTGCATCATCAATAAAAGTAACATAATAAAAAGAGCCACCAAGGGATGATACCTGAGATGGTCCCCATACATCTGTATGCACAAGCTCTAACTTTTCATCTTTTTTTGTCATCCTAACTCTGATAAATCTGACTTTCTTCTATATTTCATACACATAGTGCTCATAGAAATCCAAATCCACCTTCTTATGGAAATAAATTCTTTGAGTGGAGAACTTGCATCCCCTTTTCACTCATGTTCCCAAGTCTATGGTGCCATAATTTTGTATCCACTTCTATAGAATCTAAAGAAATAGAAGATTAAACATTACCATTAGATAAATATAATGTACCTACCTTATCTCTTTTTTCTATTACCAGTGATACTTTAGTGAACTTCCATGAATTGTCTACAAATGTAAATGTGTAGCCCTCACTTCCCAACTGCCTTACTAACATTATATTCTTTTTCAACTCAAGATCATGCCTCACCTCTTTTAGAAACCATTTTTTTCCATTCTGTAATTTTATATGTATCTTACTTTTTCCTACAATTTTACAAGGTTCACCATCACCCAAATAAACCTATCCAAAATCACCTTAAACATAGTCTTGAAAATATTTCTTGTGGCGTATAGCATGAAATGAAGCCCCTGAATCTAATACCCAAGAATTATTAATGTTATCTAAATAAAGGATTAAAGCATCTTGTAACACATCACCTGCTACATTTTCTACATGATTTTTATCTTGTTGTCCACCTCTTTGTTTTTCTTTTTGAAACCAACAATATTTCTTTACGTGTCCTTTCTTCCCAAAAATCTAGCATACCAACGTTCTTCTAGATTTGGATCTTTCCTTTTTATACTTAGCATGATTCTTTAGGCCCTTTCCTCTATCCTTTTGTCTTCCCCTATTCTCCATTTTCAAATCATTACCTGATGTCTCACATGTGATTTTTCATCACATTTCCTTGCTAAGAATAACATCAATAATATCATCAAACTTTAAAGTGTTTAAACCAGAGACATAATTACTCATAGCCATGACCAAGCCATTCTAGCTTTCTAGAAATGAGCACAAAATAAAAAGAGCCCTAACCTCATCATCAAAATTTAATCCTATAGAGTTTAACTAATTTTTTACATTGTTAAATTCATTTAAATGGTAACAATAGACCCACCTTCTAGCATTTATATTTTAAATAAATGCTTCATAAAAAATACCTTGTCAGAGGCTAAGGGTTTTTCATATACTCTATCTAATGCCTTTATCACATCCACTATTATCTTTTCTTTTTAAATATTGAAGGCCATCGATGCTACAAGGCACAACCATATTGTTCTTAGTGCCTTTTTGTCAACCTCCCAATCTTCATCCTTCATAGTCACTAACTTCTTTGCTATTTCGCCTAATGGTAGGAACAAATCTTTTTGATATAGATAGTCCTTCATTTGCATCTTTCATTGTTGGTAGTTTTGGTTATTGAACTTCTCAACATTAAACTTTCTTTCTTCTACCATTTCTTCCACTCAAACTAGGAACCCTCTTTTATTGCAAGTTTATCTACCAAATAAGCATTTAGCTCTGATACCAGTTATTAAGAATGTAAAACATGGAGTAATATTAATGAATTAAATATGAAAATAATATACAGAAAACACAATAGAATAGAGACACAAATTTAACATGGTTCACCTAATATGGGGCTATGTCCACATAGAAACAACCAATCCTTCTCATTATTTAGTCCAAAAAATGAAAGGAAAAATTTACAATATAACCACTATAATATCCTCTTCACTCACACATAATATGCTATCATGATTACAATGCCCTCATATTAAATGAAGGTTACATATCAAGGAAAAAATGCACAACCATAATTTCTACCATTAGATCTATGATCTAATAGTGAACAATCTAAGGTGACCTGGACCCTCATGGCAACCCTAGTGGGGGGGGAGGAGGCGTTGGCCCCCCACACCCCCTATTGAGAATTGGGCATTATAATAAGATCAGGCTCCACCATCCAACATGTACCTTCTATGGCTTAGGGCCTCAACACTCTATTTTCCTTATCTTTGATATAGTTGATATCAAAATCATAATTAGACAAGAACTCTAGCTAACATCTCTGATGAGGTGTTGAATATTGAAATTCCTTTGAAGAAAACCCTATAGCTCAATGGATAATGAGATTGCATCAAAAACATCTGAAATGTAGACTCTCAAAGTTGAGATACTGGATCCACAAACTGTGAGATAAATAAAACTTTATGGAATGGCAAAGGGGCTTGGAGAGATCAACAATCACACAAGGTCTCTCAAATCCTTTCCCCACAAATCACTCGTCCAATTTGATAGAGATCCAACTATTTTGTACTATGACTAATAAGTACTTATAAAAATACTTTCAAATAAAATAATTCTACAACTAAACATGTAGTAAGAATTATTTTTATTTTATTTTTTAATAAGAATTAAATAATCTATCATAAATATCATACTCTGCACATATTGGGGTTTTATCTATGCTACAACTAATAGCTATAACTAACAAGGGCCACGTAGTGGCTAGTCCTTACGATTATAATTAAGAATAAATTTAATATGATTGTAATATAGTGGAAATATATAAAATTCTAGTCATAATTATCATAATATGGTTTAAAGATGTTTTGTACAATTATGAAATGCTACATATATGGTATTAATCTTATAGTCAATTTGTATATCTAGTTTATAGAAGGAAACTTTGATAAATTTTAGTTTTAACCATGAAATCTAGAAAAAACAATAAAAGCATTTAGATGTCAATTGAATACTACTTACTAATGTAAAATTTTAATCAATTAATCTTTGTTGTAATGTTTTAAAATGAATTACATTAGTATTTGAGGGTAATATTGTATACATAACCAAGACTTTAGAATTTGTAAATTGAGTGATGATTTTAATGTCCATGCTCACCATCATCCCAACTAAACTATATTAAATGCCACCGTCAAAATGTCAAAACATGTAATAAATAAAAGTACATAAATATTTTTTCCTAACATATACATATACATATACATAATGTTAACCATGGATCAATGTTAACATTATAAAAACTTGAGAGTGGGTTTCATTGGCATTATAATTTTAATGTTTGGAGTAAAATATATTTATTCAAGTTAACTTTTAATGTTATTATAATAATGACAATTGTTCCACCTTTATTAAAAATATTTAGATCAAAGTTTAAAAGAAAATTTTAACTTTAAGAGAGTGTCATTGTAAAATGGGAATAGAATCCACACATTTGTGCTTGTAAATCACTTCGCTATTAAATCTTAGGAAAACAATATAGTAAAACACTTTTTATCGTTATCTTATTTTTAAAATGAAATAAATTTTGATTCCAAAGACTACAACCAAACAATCTCTAAAGACATATCGTTAGGCTTAATCATGATAGGGATGCGATGTTGGGAGAAAAACCTTGTTGATTAAAAAATGTCTTTTCCTTTTAAAAAAAAATAAACACATGCTTACAATAGTTACTGCACCCTTATGTGCTCAAGTATATAAAATATATGGGAACATCTTTCGATGTTTATTTTAACTCACGATATGATTGGTTTCCCTCTTGTCTAAAATCATAGAATATTGTAATCATCATTGAATTTAGAAAGTAAGAAAACTACATTGATAAATCTAGTGGCTCATTAAATAATCCTCCATCTTCTCTCCGAACATTATAAATGATTAATCATAACACAAAAAATCAAACTTTTCTCATTATAACTAGAAAATGAACTTTTGGAGATGCCTTTGACCATTCTAATTTCTTAGCCCCTATCTAAATTAAATAGATAAGATAATATTTTAATAGATAATATTTTAAATGTTGGAAAATATAAATCACCTAAAACTATGTGTTTAAGTATATAAAATATGTGCGTGACATTTTTTATGTTTATTTTAGCTCATTATATGTTAGGTTGCGAGTTACCACTTAAAACATACTTATTTGAAGTGATGTTGTTTATGAACAAGACATGGTATGATTATTTTAAGTGTGTAAATGCTAATTTTGTACAACATATACATAAGTAACAAATTTAACTCAAATTTTATAGACATTTTATTACAATTTTTTCAAGTTATTTTAAATATAAGTATTTAATGATTAATAAGAGTCAATGTTTAATGATTTTAGATAATAATTTATAAATTACACATGTTTAAGTATTGATGTTATAGTTCAAGAATATATTAAATTAAATGATAAGTTGTCTAATTTTAATTCTATTTTTATAACCATTGGTTGTACTATTGGAGAGTTTTGGTATATGGATTCAATAATAAGAGAACAGGGCCATTCCATATATATCTGATTTATTGCTTATGTTGATATTTCCAGAAAAATCCCAACTCAAATGGAATTGGCTATGAATAATAGAACATGGGTACAACCTATAGATTACAAAGGCCTACCTTTTACATGTCGCAGATGTTTCCTAACGAGACATTCAATAAACAATTATCCTAACATGAAACATAAAGGTGGAAACACTTGGTGGGTAGATGCAAATTTAGAGCATACAATAGTGGAGGGGACTCTTGATTTAGGTGAGGATGAACTAGAATTAATTTCGGAAATGCCTATGGAACATTTTACCTCATGTGAGGAGACCGTAGTCAAGGAACCTATAAGGAAGAGGTTAATGTCTCGGTTTCCACTAAAACTAGAAAGAGTTAAGCAAAAACCTATAGAAATAAGTCATGAGGTGGTTTTGGAAACTCCCATGAACAAAAGTGCATAAGTCTCATTGGTTCTTACCCCTTTATCAAGAGAAGACGTAACAAATCCTTTATTGTCTAAAATGCTAGTTGTTGTATTGGAACTATCAATCCCCATATTGCAAAATCCAGAGGAAGGGGAGGATTCGAAGTTAGTGAGAAACAAGAGGAAAAACAAAAGAGGTAAAAAGGAAATCGATCCATTAAATATGTCTCTCAGACCTCAAAAATAAAATTGTATGAGATAGACTTATAGATAAGTTTTGGAGCAATGGTTCTTGTTGAATTTTTTGGATCTAGAGGCCCCTTTCATGCTATCTTTTGGTTGTTTTTAGGATATCTTTAATATTGTTTTGGTATTTCTTTTGTCAGAATTGATGTTTTGGCCACTATTATTTGTTTCGTTGCCACTAGAAAAAGTAACCCCATTTGAGCCTTCATGTTTATTTCTTTGTTCTCCATTGTTCCAAGTTGAGGGACCTATTAACATCCTTCACCTTTATCATTAATAAAAAAATCCATTTTTAGAGTCATAAAATGAAGAGTATTTAAAGTTGCATTATTGTAGGAGACACATGTTAATATTGTATTCAATATAGAAGTATATACCCAAATAAAACCTCTATAATATTCCAAAATTAATATGTTAAATATTAAGCAAAAAAAAAGATATAATTGTTAATCTAATATGTATTTTAATCATTTTTATTGATTGAAGAGAAAAAATATAATTGAAATGTGAAAGCTATAGGAGAAGGGTTCTCATAGTGGTGCACTTTCCAATTGCAGAACATGATTTTTGTTAAAGTATTTTTTTATTGATAGAACATATTGGTGTGTATAAATATTAAAGTGTATCAAAAATTGAGCATGTAGTATCTAATACTTGTTCAACATTTATGCTATAAAATTAAAAGTAACCAACCACATCTTGACAAGTAAGACTCAAGTATTGATACTCTAATACACAACTATTAATATTTTAAAGGTTAAATTTTGATCATAAGTTTAAAAATACATTTTATGACCTCTCGTGATAAAATCGATTAATATCATAAAATATATAATAAATTAAACCTTAAAACTTTAATTATAAGTAATAAAAATGACATATTAAAATGAATATTAAATTCATTTGAAATCTAATATAATTTTATAATACCTTAATTCTCTATCCAAAATTAAAATACACCACTACTAAAACATTTCCTTAACACCCTATATGATAAACACTAACAACTACTCACTTGTAATAAGTTTTATTTATTTTTATGTAATAACGAAATATTAATGTCATAAATCTCATACCTTACACCTATCAAGGCTTTGTCATTTCCCCTGCTTTCGAGGCCTATAAAGTTCATATCATCATCATGGCTTCTTCTGTAATCGAGTTAAAAGGCGACGAAACTCGATCTTCCGTTGAAGAAATATGGGTAATACGATTAATAAAACATGATTCGCTGGTTACCTTTCAACAAAAGAAATATTCATTATACAGTTCAAATCAGAGGGTTCAAAGGAGACACCATATGGTGCGATGTTTGCACGCGCGGTACAGTGTGGAATGTAATTATTGTTCCCTGCGTCTCCTAAAGAATCCCAAAACACAAACATGGATGGCACATAAGACCCTTTTTCAGCCACTGAAAAACTACAGATCATCCATTGAATTTATAAGTGGGAGGTGGCCCAAAGTTCAATTGATCGTACATTTTATGTTTTCAATTTATTGGTTCGTACAACTTGGTGTCAATTTTTCCATAGTAAGATCTGCTGCGTTTGGCTATTGTATTGAACTGGGTTAGGAGACTCAAGATTGTTCTTGGAGTAATTAAGAGTGATGGCCTATCTTCATACATTGTTCGAAACGCTCACAAATGTAGGAATGTTTTTGATAATTAATACTATATAATTCATCTCACAAATTATGAGCCCTTTTATTGTAGCTGTTATGATGGACGTTGCTTGTGTAGAAGGCTTCAAAGCCCCTTAATTTTAGAAGATGAAGAGAGTTAATAATAAAACTAATATATATAAACTTGGTATATTTTTTGAAAATATTGATGGTTAAGAGGTTAAGTACCAATGCCTTTATTACCAATGAAATGTGGGTTTAGATGTAAAGAGTGCAGACGATATTGTTCCTTGGGTCACTATTATGGGTGTGATTACACTTGATAGGTCTTTTCTAGCACATTATTATATATTACAATATATACACTTGACTATATGTATTTAATGAGCTTAACTAGCGAGCGTCAACTTCCGATACTGATCACCAATAAATAGTCATTGCCATCGTCATTGAATAGAGTCGTTGATATAAACATTGTCATTCATGCTCGGTGATGGTCACCTAACTACAATTAACCTACGCAGTCATGGTAACCATTCTAATTAACTACCCAATCACGGTAACCAGTTTAACTAACCTGCACTATCATAAACGGTTACCTAGGTAGGAAACTGTCGCTGGGTGAAAATATTGAATTTAGTCCATTTCATTTGGCATTTCATTCCCATGCCCATTGTGACTTGTGTCCATTTCATTCCGCAACGACTTAGTTTGAGATTGCCTCCATTCCACTACCCATGAGTTGGAGCTCTGTTGCAGTTATAGTTATAACCTCTAGGATTCGATCATTCCCCTGGCCTTCCCTATAAGATAAATTACTTCCCATATCTTGTCTTCATCAAACCCTTCCACCCATTTCCATCCGCCAGTACTTCACTCACATATTAGGTATCTTTGATAGACAACAATCAATAAGATTTCTCTACGATCTTTCTGCCCAGTGATTTCTCAATGATCATTCATCATTGCTAACAAGCATATCAGGTCTCTCTTCATCCTTGCTAACACCATTACATTGCTATTGATTTATTTTCCACTGGAATATGGAGATCTGAAGAGTTTTCCTTATGTCCCCATACCTATTCTTGCTTCATATATTGGGGATTTTATTTGTGTTAATAAGTTATGGATTCAATTTTTTCACATTTATAAAAAACTATGGGATTTCTTTCCTTATTTAGCTTATTCAATGTCCACTTGCCCTTCTATGATCATAAATATGAACAAATATATCATAAATAAGCTAGAGATTAGGTTTTATGTAGGGCCATATGCACCATTATCTGGGCCAATATCTCTTGTTTCTCTTCATCCTTGCTAATGAGGGCTTGATTATGTGGATAGGGCTTAGGGGTGTAAAATTTTAATACCTCTTATTGAAAAATATTGAGTTTGAACCCATTGAATCAGTTTATAACTTCTTGGTTGAAATCAAGACCAAGTCATTCTACAACCCTCAATGTGGATAGAAGGAATGTCGATTTCTCAAATAAAACACCTATAAAAAAAATTAAAATTTGACTGCTAAGCTTTCTTGTCATAGATTTAATTAGTTCAAAACCTTAACTATGTAATCATACTACCATTGCTTTGTAGGGACCAAATAGCTTTGTAAAAATATAAGGATTTGTATTAGATTTCCATCATTCATAATCTTGGAAAGGGACAATAGTTATTTGGAAATTTTTGACAAACACATTGAAATTGATGGGCACTCTACTAGTAACAAAATCGTATAAGCATTACCTCATGAATATAATCATCAATGGTGGGAGGTTGGGATGTAAGAAAATTATTACTTTAGCATAATTGTGCAATATGAAAACAAAAAAAGAACATGTCATTCTTCAAAGCAAGCCTCATATTTGGTCTTCTGTGATGACAAATATGAATCAATTTATCTTAAATAAGTTAGGGATTCATCTTTATGTAGCATCATATGCACTATCATTTTAATATAGTAACATTGAGTTTTAATTTATTTTGTCATTTAAAGTGACTATTTGTTAAAGGATATTCTATGTTTGAATAATATAATTTTGTTTCTTGTGAAAAGGAAGACTGAGTATGTGTTTTTTTATAAGAAGAACAACTATTTCATTCCAATGATTTTATGAGCTATATAACTGTAGACATTGAAATCGTGTCTACCCCTTGGTCCTTTCTCCCCTCTTAGTCCCCTTTGGTCCACTTAACCACTCCTAACCCATGTTTTATTAATTTAAAATAGGATATTTATTTCAAATTAATAAAACATGGGTTAGGAGTGGTTAAGTGGACCAAAAGGGACTAAGAGGGGAGAAAGGACCAAGGGGTAGACACGATTTCAGTGTCTACATTTGCCCCTTTTTGTCTTGTTGGTTGTTCTGAACGAACTGCAAGACAAAAACAGGAGTTGGTTGCCCCAAGTGTGGGATAAGGTTGATTTCTTCTTGTTGGTTATTCAAGTGAACTGCAAGACAAAAACAGGAGAGGTTGGTTGCCCCGATTATGGATGAGGTATTCCCCCTCAAAGCAGGAGTCGAGGGAAGGGAACCTGGAATCGGGTGCTGATTTGACAAAGAGTGGATGAAAAGGATGAAGGTGTGAGTGTGAACGCTGCAAAAAAATGTTTCTACGCTATTTTCGCTTTCTACATTCAAGGAAGGAAATAAGAAACTAAGAAGAATGGTCTAAGGCTTGATGTTACCTGGATGTAGTCATGCGCACCGTAATCCAGACGACGTGAGAACTCCTCTTTGGTTGTGGAGGATGACACCTGCAAAGAAAGAGACTTGGACAAAGAAGGCGTTAGATGGGGAGATGGTGGGTTGTCAAGCGAAAGCTTGATCCCAGAAGTATGAAGACTTCCTTAAGGGATGTCAACCCACTAGTAGATAAAGATACTATCTGATAAAAGGTAGAATGTCAAAATACTGGAATGATAAAAGACTGAAAAGAAAATGAAGCAAATGCTTACCTGAAAGATGCTGTCGGCCTGGTTACAGTCACCGACGTCGGTGGTCCTACTGGCATCAGTTGTCGAGGTCTGTCGACGTCGGTTAGTCTGCCGACGTCAGTTGGGGTAGTGACCGGCGTCGGTCAAGGCAGTAGTCTGTGGACGAGGTCTAGTCAGGTCTTTGATCTGTGGACGGGTCTGAGACGGAGTTTGGCTTTGGTTGAATGGTCTGAGGGTCTGGGTCTAAGAGTCTGGTTTTGGTTAATGGTCTGCGAGTCTGTGCAGAGGTACAGGGGAGTCAAATGGACAGAATGTCAAATGGACAGAAGGGTAGAGGAGGCCAATAGGGAGACAGGGAAATAAAGATTCGGGTCTGGTCTAGTTAACAGTCTGGTCTGGGGAGATATTACTTGAAAGCAATAACTGAAAAGATAATAAAAACACAGACAATATACATACTTGTGCCTACTGAAGGAGTGTTGCAGACCGGTGTACATGTTGTTGGTGCTACTAGTGTGAAGGTCCTGTTGCTGGTGTAGAAGCCTGATGCAGAGTACCTATTTTGGAGAGTGAGAGGTCTAGTTTGAAGATTGGCAGAGTGGCGGAGTAAAGGAACGGATTGATTCAGGCGGATGCAAAGATACCAGAGTCAGGATGCGAGAGAGAGATGAAGAGGCAGATAACGGATGCAAAAAACTATTATGAAGGCTGTCGACGCTGGCAATATCGCTGACGTCGATCGACAGTTGACCAACGTCGGTGGCTGGAAGGCAAGAAAAAGGCTAAAAATAGCCTTTCGTCCATTTTTCCAACTGTCGGGTTAGCGAGTCAGAGGAAGAAACGGTCGAAGGTGATTAAAATGGACGAGAGGTTAAAGGGGAGAAGTTGGAATGGGAGTCTAGGTATTAATATTGGCCATGTGGGGAATGAAGGGAATCTAAGAAGGGTATCCAAGGGTGGTGAGGTGGCAAGGGAGAGAGGGAAAAGGGATTTTATTAATTTAAAATAGGATATTTATTTCAAATTAATAAAACATGGGTTAGGAGTGGTTAAGTGGACCAAAGGGGACTAAGAGGGGAGAAAGGACCAAGGGGTAGACACGATTTCAGTGTCTACATTTGCCCCTTTTTGTCTTGTTGCTTGTTCTGAACAAACTGCAAGACAAAAACAAGAGTTGGTTGCCCCAGAGGTTAAAGGGGAGAAGTTGGAATGGGAACAAGTTGAGAAAGGGTTGAAGAATATGATTTTTGACTAGTCTAGAAATGCAAGAAAGGAAAAGAAAAGTTCTTTTTATTCCTGCTTATGATGTCGTTTATAAGAGAAGAAGGAGGTGAAAAGGGAGGAACCTAATGCACCTTATATGAACAGAAAGAAAGGAACCCAAGGAAGACCCTAAGGTCCCACCGGGCGTGCCAAAATATTTCTACGCTATTTTTGCTTTCTACATTCAAGGAAGGAAATAAGAAACTAAGAAGAATGGTCTAAGGCTTGATGTTACCTGGATGTAGTCGTGCGCACCATAATCCAGACGACGTGAGAACTCCTCTTTGGTTGTGGAGGATGACACCTGCAAAGAAAGAGACTTGGACAAAGAAGGCGTTAGATGGGGAGATGGTGGGTTGTCAAGCGAAAGCTTGATCCCAGAAGTATGAAGACTTCCTTAAGGGATGTCAACCCACTAGTAGATAAAGATAATGTCTGATAAAAGGTAGAATGTCAAAATACTGGAATGATAAAAGACTAAAAAGGAAATGAAGCAAATGCTTACCTGAAAGATGTTGTCGGCCTGGTTACAGTCGTTGACATCGGTGGTCCTACCGGCGTTGGTTGTCGAGGTCTGTCGACGTCGATTAGTCTGTCGACCTCAATTGGGGCAGTGACCGGTGTCAGTCGGGGTAGTAGTCTGTGGATGAGGTCTGGTCAGGTCTTTGGTCTGTGGACGGGTCTGAGATGGAGTTTGGCTCTGGTTGAATGGTCTGAGGGTCTGGGTCTGAGAGTCTGGTTTTGGTTAATGGTCTGAGAGTCTGTGCAGAGGTACAAGGGAGTCAAATGGACAGAATGTCAAATGGACAGAAGGGTAGAGGAGGCCAATAGGGAGATAGGGAAATAAGGATTCGGGTCTGGTCTGGTTAACAGTCTGGTCTGGGGAGATATTACTTGAAAGCAATAACTGAAAAGATAATAAAAATACAGACAATATACATACCTGTGCCTGCTGAAGGAGTGCTGCAGACTGGTGTACCTGTTGTTGGTGCTGCTGGTGTGAAGGTCCTATTGCTGGTGTAGAAGCCTGATGCAGAGTACCTATTTTGGAGAGTGAGAGGTCTGGTTTGAAGATTGGTAGAGTGGCAGAGTAAAGGAACAGATTGATTTAGGCGGATGCAAAGATACCAGAGTCAGGATGCGAGAGAGAGATGAAGAGGCGGATAACGGATGTAGAAAACCATTATGAAGGCTGCCGATGCCAGCAATATCGCCATCGTCGATCGATAGTTGATCGACGTCAGCGGCTAGAAGGCAGGAAAAAGGCTAAAAATAGCCTTTCATCTGTTTTCCCAACTGTCAGGTCAGCGAGTCCAAGGAAGAAACGGTTGAAGGTGATTAAAATGGACGAGAGGTTAAAGGGGAGAAGTTGGAATGGGAGTCTAGGCATTAATATTGGCCAAGTGGGGAATGAAGGGAATCCAAGAAGGGTATCCAAGGGTGGTGAAGTGGCAAGGGAGAGAGGGAAAAGGGATTTTATTAATTTAAAATAGGATATTTATTTCAAATTAATAAAACATGGGTTAGGAGTGGTTCAGTGGACCAAAGGGGACTAAGAGGGGAGAAAGGACCAAGGGGTAGACACAATTTCAGTGTCTACATTTGCCCTTTTTTGTCTTGTTGGTTGTTCTGAACGAACTGTAAGACAAAAATAGGAGTTGGTTGCCCCAGGTGTGGGATAAGGTTGATTTCGTCTTGTTGTTTGTTCAAGTGAACTGCAAGAAAAAAATAGGAGGGGTTGGTTGGCCCGATTATGGATGAGGTATTCGCGCTCGAAGAAGGAGTTGAGGGAAGGGAACCTGGAATCGGGTGCTGATTTGACAAAGAGTGGATGAAAAAGATGAAGGTGTGAGTGTGAACGCTGCAAAAGTCGTGATTGCACGTATACCACTTCACGGGATGGTCGGGTCAAATTATCACAGGTCGAGGGTCGAGGAGTGCCAAAACTGAAATAACTGGGCCCCAGCATTTAGTCATCTGTTGATCAGGTTATTCAATCTAAGCTGAAGCTCCAATGGGTCATCGTGTTTCAGGTATCTCAATCTCAGGAAGTGCTCCCAAAAACACGAAAATGTCACAAGTAGTGCGGATCAACCGGCTTGTGATCCTATACTTGTGAGGGTCAAAAATAGTCTATGGACAATGTTGCTAACCAGTCGTGAGGTAGCATACATGCAAAAACAACCAAGGCAACGTTTGTCTTGGAAGTGGTCAAGGTCGAAGTCTAAGGAGATAGTCGTGATCTCCATGGTCATTGGTCGAGGTGGATGGATGGACGAAAAGGGTGTGGCCGAGCTAACCTCAGAAGACTGAGTGCTGCCTACATAGCCCTTGTGTAAAGGGCCTCAGGCCAATGTAGTTCTCCCTAAAAGGGAGGAAGGGTCAAAGGGATCGATGGTCTTGGTCGAGGGCAAGGTCATGGATTGGTCTTGGTCGAGGTCAAGGTCAAGTGATGAAAGAAAAAAGGGGTTTGTCCATCTGAGAGATGAACAAACGGGATGGCCGAGCTAACCCCAAAAAACATCGTGTCAACTGAGTGATGCCTACATAGCCCCGGTCATAGGGCCTCAGACCAATGTAGTTCGGATTGAGAGGCAAAATGGGCGATGATGGGTGTGGTCATGTGTCAAAATGATGAGAAGAAAAAGAAGATGTTACAGCCTTTTTCAAATGGTGTATTCTGTAACATTGGTCGAGGGGTCTTTCATCCCTAGCAATTGTCCATAGTCATGATGGACGTATGCTAAAAATAAATTGAGGTCTATTTATGCGTCAGCAAGTATTGGTTTATGCTTAACATAAATTGGGTCTGGTCGATAGTTTCCATGTGTATTGGTGTCCATAGAAACTAGTGAAAAGGACTAGGATGATGTCTGATGTCATGATGTCATGTTGTTGGTCTGAAAATGTTGGAGTTGGCTTGGTTAGGTAGAAAAAAATTTGGTTGAATGTGACCAAAGTGAAAGATAAGTGAAAGGCGGATTGTTCTTTCATTGACAAGGACCAAAGTGAGAGCATAAATAGGGGTTGTTAGAACAAAAAGCCCCATTTATGCATCACGTCATTGACTAGTGGTTGTGTTAGAGAAGTAGTCGAATTACTTGACGTTAAGTGAGCTCGAAGTCCCTTGAGTATGTTGGGGTGATAAGTAGGATATGTGATATGAGAGGATTGGGTAACCCTTTGTGTGGCAGGAAGCACCTTGCCCCTTTTATTGGTGACCCGAGAACGACTATAGGCATGTCCATGACTTGATAGCTTGTCAGTCATTTTTTTTGGTGGACTGATCGATGCGGGAAGTCTACGTAGGGATGTTGTTTTGCTTGGTGGTCATGTTGTGAAGCTGATCGATGCGGGAAGCTTCAGAAAAAGAGTGCTATCTGTAGCAATATTTAGTCATAGCCATCCTTCGAGGGAGTGGTCTATATTTTGCTTTATATGTTTTTGATATGACTTGGCCTAGCTGTCCTTCAAGGGAGCAGTCTAATAATACAACTATGTAGCTGTCCTTCGAGGGAGCAGTCTACATTTAGAGTTTTATGACCTTTTCATATGATAGGTATTGAAATTTTGATATATTTTGTTGACTAAAGTTTTTAGCCATGGACGAGCCTCTAGAGGTTTAAGGGTTCCCTTTTATTAGGACAAAGCATTACTGCTTGACGAAAGGGGTTGACTAGTGTTGGGAAGCAGGGTTGAAAGGAATAGGAATGACAATGACAGGGAGTTGCTCAAGGGACGAGCTCAAGTAAAATGTCAAGTGATTGATTACTTGACTAACAGTAGAATGGTCGAAGATACAAGGCATAAAAAGGGGCTCAAGGTCTGATAAGTCCCTGGGCCATGCTTGTGCGTTATGATAAGGTCCAAGTCAATTAGGAGCAAACTTGCCCCATTTGGCTCTTTCCAGATTGGTCAGGTGTTGATTGATGTTGGATGTGAAGTTCGTTGATAATTGATATGGTCGCTGATTGGTTGAAACTGGTTGAATGTTTGGATAAAAACGTTGGTTGAATGTTTGGGTTGAATGTTTGGTCGAGACTGGTTGAATGATTGGTTGAGGTTCGGTTGATTGATATTTGGTTGCTGATTGGTCGAGACTGGTCGAATGTTTGGTCGAGGGTCAGGTTGATGGACACTTGGTCGAGGTTTAGGATTAAAGGAGTGATTGATATTTGGTCGAGACTGGGTCGAAATGTTGGTCGAGGCTTGGATGAAGGTTGAATTCCCCCAGAAGGTAGGGAGAATGTTTGAAATATTAGTCAAGATTGGTTGAGGTTTAGTGGTCAGATTGACTGTGTTGATGTCAAATAGGGGGGTTAAAGGCGACAAAGGGACCATAGTCTGGCGTGGAGATCCCGATTTAGGTGATGAGGTTGGAGAAGCATGGGTCGGTGTTGATGATTTAAAGAAGAGGTGGTCAAGAGGATCCTTGATAAGAAGGGAATCCTTTCTCCGTTGTTGACAAATGACAGATTTGAGAGCACAACAACGCTCAGTATCATGTCCCAGAGTGTGGTGATAATGACAAAATTTAGAGTTGTCGAACCAAGATGGTCTTGATCCGAGAGTCGATGAGTGGGGCGGTGTTGAAGGTTTATTGCTTAAATGGTCGAGAAGAGAGGTGCCATTCCCCATACATTGGCGAATGGCAACCTTGAGGGCACAACAATGCTCAGTGTCATGCCCAGGCGTGCCATGATACCCACAAATCTGAGTGTCATCGAACCAGGGTGGTTTTAGTCTGAGAGATTGATATGGTTTAAGAGGCGGGAGATTGATGCAAGATGATTGCAATAATTGCCGTAACAGCAAGGTGTAAGAACCTGCTAACGGTTCTGTGTGTTTTTTTGTAGCGAGGGTTGATGACTTTGGTTTGAGAGGCACAAGAGGCATTGGTCGATGGATTGGAGGAGATATATGTCTGATGGGTTGATAGAGTAATGGAGGCGACTTGCCTCTGTGAAGTATGGGAGTGGGAAGCACCCCTATCAGGGTGGACGGATGCGGGCCCAAGATTGAAAGTAATGAAGAAGGTGGGGGAGGAGTCCTTCGGTGTGGTTTAGTGGCCTTCTTGGGTTTGGGTTGAGAACCACCATTGTGCGAGGTGAGGTTAGATACGGGTTTGGGTTCAGATGTGGACGGAGGTGATTGAGATGTAGTAATCTCAGGCAAAAGGCAAGAAGAAACCATGACTGGGTCTTCCTCAGTCGAAACGGGTGAAGAGACTGGTTCTTCTCCTGGTGGAGAAGAAATAGAAGAGTGTAACTCCTCAAGAGGGCAGGAGGCAGGGATGATCGTGCCTTCTGCTTGTGCTTGAGGAGTAGGCAAGGTAGGGTCTTTGGATGAAGGTGGGCTTAATGGCGTTGGTATGGTCAAGGCGTCCTCCAGTATAAGAGAGGTAGATGGAAGACTAATAGGAGAAGAAAATTCTTCATCCTGTGATGGAGGTTGGTCAGGGACAAGAGGCAAGATAGTGTTGATTGTGTGAATATTATGGTCTTGGGGGTCATTGATCATGGTTTGGACATTGTTTTGAGTAGGAGGATGGTTCGAGAATGGTTGTTTGAAAATGTCGATGTGTTAGTTGGGTGGGGCATTCGGGTTGTCCAAAACAAGATCCCCCTTGTCGATCATGTCTTGGATGATGTTTTTGAAGGTTTGGCAATTGTCAATGTCATGGCCATGGACGCGGTGAAAGTGACAGAAGTCAGCCTCCCTATACCATGTAGGGAGGGATTTTGAAGGGTCGAATTGAGGTGGTCAGATTGGAGGGAGATTGAGGACCCCCTGCTTGACAAGTTTTTCCAAAACGGAAGCGTATGATTCTCTAAGTGGAGTGTATGAATGTTGGATGTACTGTTGTTGGAATTGTTTGGTGATGCTTGGAGATGTTGAAGGTTGAGATTGATTAGTTGTTATCGAGGATGGTGATCTGACGACCACAGTGCTGGCCACTCCTTTGGATTTGAAATTGGCAGAAGAGGGTCTAGAAGAAGAAGGGTCATTGGCTTTTGCATTGGTATTACGCAATTTGACCTTATCTTCTTCAATGGCGTGGAGTTCAAGCTTTTGAGCCATGGTGAAAGCTTCGTCGAAAGTGTGGAATGTCTGAATCTGCAAGGTAGAAGAGATGTGCCTGGCACATGCTCGAGAAAAGAGCTCGATGAGCTCAGGTTGAGGCAAGGAGAAGGAGAGCTAGTTAATCAAGCCTCTCCAATGGGCGACAAAATCAACTACAGATTCATCGCCAAATTGCCTGATGGAGTAGAGGTCTGTGATTGAGACTTGTTTGGTGACGTTGATAGAAAAATGGTCGAGAAATAATTGGGCAAGTTGAATGAATGAAAAGATAGAATGTCTGGTAAGAGAGCTATACCAGTCAAGGGCAGGGCCAGAAAGTGACATGGGAAACGTGCATAAAAGTAATGCATCGTCATGCGCTATAAGATAGCAGGCATGTCTGAATGCCCGTAGGTGTTGTTGTGGGTCTTCCTTACTCTGAAATTGAGTGAATTTAGGAAGCTCCCAATGGTTGGGGTATGGTCGGATAGGGACGGAAGGATGGATGGGCTCGTTGTAAATTTACTCATACGAGAGAGCATTGCATGAACCAGAGATAGAGGTCTCGAGACTAGACATTTTGTCCATCAGCATTTTAACGATGTCTGCTGATAGATTGGCAGGTGGGCACCCCTTATGTTGTAGGGCGCTTGAAAGAGGCTAGAGGAGGCATACGACGTAGTCGGTTGCGCTTGTAGGGGCACAACGTATGTATGACTAGTCGTTGGGATAGAAGTAGAGGCCAAGGGTGGTTGGGTCATGAAGGTAGAAGGCATAAGTTGACTATACACCACCAAAGATGGTTGAATGGCAGCACTAGTAAAAGGAGATGTAGACACTCCTGCATTTATGGGTGCACGAGTGTGAGGGGTTGAGACAATCAAGTTCTAGTATGATGTAAAACTTGGTTGAATTACGTGTGGTTGAGGGGGTAATGGAACCCCGATGGAGGTCGGTCTAAAAATAGATGGGGAGGCCAAACTTTGTGTATTGGTCAAGGTCGGGTTAATGGTTGAGACAAAAGGCTGAGTCATAAAAGGTTGGGTAGCGAATGGTGTTGATGTCATCGCCACTTCACCCGAAAGGTCTCGCATTGGGTTTCTCGAGAGATAGTCTTGGAGGGCTGTGACATTGAGGTCCAAGAATCTTTCAAAATCTTGGTCCCCTTCAGGGATGATGGGGGTCTGAGTCGGGGTAGGAGTTCTTTTGGTCTCCAAGTGGAACTCCATTATAGGACTGGTTAGGGACGGGGAAGGAGGAAGCGGTTGATGGCTAGCGTGGTCAAGAAGAGACTTGGTTTGACTATGCGTCAAAACCATTCAAGGCAAGAGGTGGGGCAGGTTTTAGAAACTGTGTTTTTTCAGTTTTAGAAACTCAGAATGTGGTTTTGGTAGAAAAAGGGTTGGGTTTTAGGCTGCTATTTTGAAGAAAAGGACTATGACAGTGACCGACGTCAGTTGAAAAACTGATGTCGGTGCTGACAGAGGGCCGACGTCAATCAGATAATCGATGTCGGCGAGGAAAGGTTGCCAGCATCGGTGGTGAAACCGATGCCGGTGACTGTGGTTTTCTAGAAACTCAAAAAAAACTTGAAGATTCTTGGAAAAAAGGAAGAGAACGTCCTCACTAGCTCAAAAAACCAGATAGAAACAGAAAAATAGAGATGGAGACAGACAGGCCCTAAGCGTTAAATCCTAAAAATCAACTTTTAGAATCCTGTGGCTTATGCCTTAAAGTGATGTTTGGGAGGTTGGCTGTAGAAGGGTCCTAGAAAAGGTAGTCTATGGATGGTTTCAGGTTTTTTTTAGGCGCTCAAGAAGTCTTGGTTAGGTTCCGTACATGGCCTGGTGCTAAGGAGCAAGCTCCCCTCACTTCACAAGTCTAGTGGTAAGCTGGTCTCACTTAGCCAAAATATACTTTCCCTAGAGATTAGACTCTGCCAGAGAACAGAGTGGGCTTTCCCCTTGGTGATGAAATCCAAGTAGGATTGCCGGGATAGGTAAGGTATCCGCTGGGGGATGAAATCCCAGTCGGGCCTTGTCCTAGGTAAGTTTGATGTTTGATTTGGTGCAAGTGGTTCGGTTGTGTAACATAAAGTGGACTACGATTAATTCAATATGCGTTTTGTTAATTACTAGGTGTGGACTAAGAAATGCAAGCAAACAGAAATGAAAGTGCAATGAGTTTTAAGCCCCAAGTCAAAATGTTAAGTTGGAATGAAAACAAGTTGAGAAAGGGTTGAAGAATATGATTTTTGACTAGTCTAGAAATGCAAGAAAGAAAAAGAAAAGTTCTTTTTATTCCTGCTTATGATGTCGTTTAGAATAGGAGGTGAAAAGGGAGGAACCTAATGCACCCTATATGAACAGAAAGAAAGGAACCCAAGGAAGACCCTAAGGTCCCACCGGGCGTGCCAGAATGTTTCTACGCTATTTTCACTTTCTACATTCAAGGAAGGAAATAAGAAACTAAGAAGAATGGTCTAAGGCTTGATGTTACCTGGATGTAGTCGTGTGCACCATAATCCAGATGATGTGAGAACTCCTCTTTGGTTGTGAAGGATGACACCTGCAAAGAAAGAGACTTGGACAAAGAAGGCATTAGATGGGGAGATGGTGGGTTGTCAAGCGAAAGCTTGATCCCAGAAGTATGAAGACTTCCTTAAGGGATGTCAACCCACTAGTAGATAAAGATAATGTCTGATAAAAGGCAGAATGTCAAAATACTGGAATGATAAAAGACTGAAAAGGAAATGAAGCAAATGCTTACCTGAAAGATGTTGTCGGCCTGGTTACAGTCGTCGACGTTGGTGGTCCTACCGGCGTCGGTTGTCGAGGTCTGCCGATGTCGGTTAGTCTACCGACGTCGGTTGGGGCAGTGACTAGTGTCGGTCGGGGCAGTAGTCTGTGGACGAGGTCTAGTCAGGTCTTTGGTCTGTGGAAGGGTCTGAGATGGAGTTTGTCTCTGGTTGAATGGTCTGAGGGTCTGGGTCTGAGAGTCTAGTTTTGGTTAATGGTTTGAGAGTCTATGCAGAGGTACAAGGGAGTCAAATGGACAGAATGTCAAATGGACAGAAGGGTAGAGGAGGCCAATAGGGAGATAGGGAAATAAGGATTCAGGTCTAGTCTGGGGAGATATTACTTGAAAGCAATAACTGAAAAGATAATAAAAACACAGACAATATACATACTTGTGCCTACTGAAGGAGTGCTGCAGACTAGTGTACCTGTTGTTGGTGCTGCTGGTGTGAAGGTCCTATTGCTGGTGTAGAAGCCTGATGCAGAGTACCTATTTTGGAGAATGAGAGGTCTAGTTTGAAGATTGGCAAAGTGGCAGAGTAAAGGAACGGATTGATTCAGGCGGATGTAAAGATACCAGAGTCGGGATGTGAGAGAGAGACGAAGAGGCGGATAAAAAATGTAGAAAACTGTTATGAAGGCTGTCGAAGCTGGCAATATCGCCGACGTCAGTCTACAGTTGACCAACGTCGGTGGTTGGAAGGCAGGAAAAAGGCTAAAAATAGCCTTTCATCCATTTTCCCAACTGTCGGGTCAGCGAGTCCGAGGAAGAAATGGTTGAAGGTGATTAAAATGGACGAGAGGTTAAAGGGGAGAAGTTGGAATGGGAGTCTAGGCATTAATATTGGCCATGTGGGGAATGAAGGGAATCCAAGAAGGGTATCCAAGGGTGGTGAGGTGGCAAGGGAGAGAGGGAAAAGGGATTTTATTAATTTAAAATAGGATATTTATTTAAAATTAATAAAACATGGGTTAGGAGTGGTTAAGTGGACCAAAGGGGACTAAGAGGGGAGAAAGGACCAAGGGGTAGACACGATTTCAGTGTCTACAATAACCATATACTAGAATCAAAAATTGGGACTTGTCAAAATCAATTGAGTTATTATATAACCATGTACTGGAAATAAGAAATGGGACTTACAATAAAAATCAATTTAGTTAATAAAAAAATATCTAGAAAATTCATTGGCAGATAAATGAATTCACCCTATTTTAGGTGCCCAAGGGATATATGAGCCTAGAATCACCACAATGCTACAAACAACTGGGACACCATGGACAGAGTGCCAGATAATACTATGTTCACATGAAAATTGAAATGGCCATGGCCCATGACCTACAAACAATCAAATTGCTACTGAAAGGAAAGGCATGAACAAAAGAGAAAAATAAAAAATTGATCATAAAAAAACAATGAAACTTGCAAGAAAAGTTTATTAAAACAAATGAGGCAGTCCCATATATAATGATAAATTGCACAAATCCATTGAAAACTATACCAATATTTAGTTCATTGCTACCTAGAAGAAACTGAGTTTTTCTTCTCACATATGTTCTAACTTCTTAACCTAAAAGCTATAAAATGTTGTGCATGTTTTTGTTGAAGAAAGTTGTGCATGTTTTTGTTCAAGAAAGAGGATATTAAATGTTTTGTTCTGTTTATTTCTCTACTACGTTGATTTTCTTCTATTCTTCTAAAAATTGTTGTGTTAAAATTTTCCTCACAATCTCTAACTGTGCTAAAATTACAATAATACGTAAATGCTTATATTTCTAAGCTTGAATAATGTTTCTACGTCCCTTTTGTTATTGGTTTTTTATTGTCTTCAGTGTGATTTTTTTCCAACAAGCCCTCAAGCTACCATTCTTTGACTATAAATAAACTATGTTGTTGTTTCTAGAGCTTCTAATGGAGCTTAGAACCTATCTTATGTTGTTGCCCTCCTACCACTGAGACACTATTGTTTCCAATGTTTGCCAAATTCACATTTTTGCCTTAAGTTTGTCCTCTAACTCCTTCATTACTTAAATGTGTGGGTTAATCTCCTACTCTACAATAAATAAGTGTGAAAACTTCTAAAACACGGACCATATTGAGTGCAATATGTACAAATGTCATTCAATATACAATATCCATAAATATAGGGTAAACCACTTCAAAATATTTAGTCAAGTTCTTCATTTTTGTGCATACAGGGTAGAAAAATTTAAAACATTTTGTTAAATATGTACCATCTAAGTAAATAAATGGCAAGAACTATGAATATTTTTAAAAATATACTGTTATTGTAAATTCAGGAAAATTCCTTAAATCTCTTGTTAAATGTATGGTTTTTGCAAACATGGTAAAAACTATGAAATTTTTGTTAATCTTATCTTTTATTATGGATGATGTTATGGATACAACATACCATAACCCTATTCTATGGATTTTAACTAAGCTATTAAATAGAACATTTAAAACATTAAAATTAGGGCAATACCTTGTCAAATTTTTGGATTAGGGGTTATATTGTAATTATTGATGGTAACTGTATATTACAATTGTTATACAAATTTGAGGAGAGATTTAAAATAAATGGGATGAGGTAAAATTTGAAATTTTATACCAAATATATATTACTGATAGATGTGTAACGTGAATACCCATGAGGCTTTGTCTTGACTCAATTTCACATCATCTAAATCAATGACAACAAGCTTTGTGTATGTCTCTCTCTCATCCAGAAAACCAACATAAACAAAAGGATGTAAATGAGTTAGATGTCATTTATTTTCTCTTATTTTTAATAGCCACCATCCATTACCTTTTTCCCAATTTATAATTCCCTGCAATTTTTTCTCGGACAATCAAAAAATTGTTCTTTTATTCTGTCAACAATATTAATTATATATTTAATATATAAACAAGTATGTTATTCTAATGTCACCTATATAATTTAATCATAATTGTATATATTAGAATATTCCAAGTGATAAAATGAATGGACACTAAATTCATATGTGACAAAGGTGTATTGCACTCATTTTTGTAAATCCTAAATATTCTGCTAGTTATTGAGTCAAGGATTCAATTTAGTCTATGTTTATGCTAATGAAATATTTATGCTCTATTCATCCTACATCAATATTTCAATTATAACTCTCCTATCAACTTTGAAAAAACCATTAAAACTACTATAAAAAATGCATCTCTACTTTCTTCATTATCTTCAAACAAAAGATGGAATTATTAAAAATCTTGAATACACCATTCTTCCTTTTGGATTGAAATTTGTTTTAGGGAAATCACTAGTATGCTCTGATTATCATTTCATGAGGTCAAAACACTTTATTCCAAACATCAATGTATTTTTAAAATTTGTAATAAATAACAAAAGTCAAAGGAACATTATGTATATATGTTTTCAATTTATTATGACATTCATGAAAGGGTTTAGATTATGTATATATGTATATATATGTTTTCAATTTATTATGACATTTATTATGAATGCCCAATTGCTCTGTATGAGATCTTATTCCTTATGAATGTCAATGATGTGTAGCTCTATTCATTAGAGATATAACCCAATATATATTTGACCTCCTTAAGATTTGTCAACAAAACTCTTTATTTCATTATTCAGATTTAGACTCTTTTCTCCAATCATAATTTTAGAGGCACAAACATACCCATTATTATACTTAATAATCATAATTTGTTAGGATAAAGATCTTAAAAAATTAACTCGTGTTATATGTTAAATATCCCCTTTTTCTATTGCAATGTCTTATTTGAAATGTAATTTTGAATGAATTCATTTTAACCTACATTATGGCTGCTAATATACAATATTATATAATCATATTTTTAACACACAACAACAACGATATGGTGATGATAAAATAAAATCAACATTTATGATCATATGAACATTATTAGTTAGTTTATATATTTTATAAATGATATTATTTACAATTGATGACCCATATCTCTTTTTATAATTGTGTGACATTGTAGACACCTAATTCTAGTAAAAGACCCTTTTACATTAGTTATGTTTCATGTTTGATCACATATGGCCTGTGTGCATACAATTAGATATTTCTAGTATACTTACCTTTTTTGGGGCCTTATGTCATCATCCCCTAACTTAGGTCTTCCTCATAACTTGAATATTTTTTAAACACTATTCTCATTTAATAATATATCCATCAAATGAAAATTATATGAAAACTTAAATATCAACTATTCATTTTCCTTTATTCAACTCTGAATGCTCTCAAAATGTCCAAAATATTATTTTAGTGTCTTTTCCTTAGTTATCCCATATGACTATCCCCTTAATTTTTGTGTCATTTATGCCTTCATTTTCACCTTTTACTATCTTTTAAGGTCAACCCACATGTATATATGCCCTTGAGGAGTATGCATACACATGCACATGCATGCGCACACACGCACACACACACACACACACACACACACACACACACACACACACACACATGGTCATTTCATCATTTATATTCTCGTCTAATGTGGTTTGTGTGTTTTTTTTTAAGTATGTCATTATTTTTAGAACCCCTCTCTAGTTGACATTCCAATCACTTATGGAATTACCTAATCCAACTTAGGGATTTAACAAGAAGAGACATCAAGTTGCAGTCAAATTGAATGAACTTTTCAGTCAGCCACCACCTTCTAGGGCTACTCATGCAAATCACATTGCTAGGATTTGGTGGAATACTAATAATTATTTTACTTTGGATCTATTAAAAGGTAATTTCTCATGCCGACAAATGGAAACACTGGATATTTTTTTTTAAGTCTAATCTCTTATCAAAATTAATTATTCTATAGCATGGAATATCTTTGAATCCCATGATGAAAATCTTGTTTGAAATGTACTTTGATATAACTAGTTATGCAACATTATTACCAAAGAGATTCTTTTGTGCATATCACCTTGTGATTAGATTTCAACTTTCAACACAAGACGATCTTCATGATAATTGTATACAATTGTGAAATTCTCCGTATTCAAATCCTAAATTAGATCCCAAACACATGTTGGATGACCTTACATAACAAGAACCAATGTGGTGAAGAAGTCATTTTTCAACACCATCAAAAGAATCTGAAGATGATAGAAATGCCCGTGATCATGATTGGCACTACTCAGATTAGTTGTAAAGAACTGACATTGGATAGCGGTATAATTTTGTACATGTAATGAAGAATAAGCTTTTTTATCATTACAATTTTTTTTATAATTTTATACATGTAATAAAGAGTAAGCTTTCATTTATTTTCATAATTGTGTTTTTTCATATCATGGGCCTTCCTAAATTTAGGGGCCAAAAACTGTGGTTTGGTTGTGGGAATTATGGTAGTGGTGTCTTTGAGGAAATCATTTAAATAAAATTGGTGGCCTATTTTGCTATATTAAATATCTAATAACTCAATATAGTTTATGCCCTAACCTTTTTGTGGGTGAGAAGGCAACCTAACATTAAAATTGAATGGGATAAATTTCATCCCACATGGGCTCATATAATTTGTAATGCACACAAGTTATACAAATTTTTCTTATGTCACCTACTAACATTTCCTTTCAAGTGTTGTCCATAAATACCAGTATGTTCATTCCTCTAATTTAATACATCAAACGATTACTTTATGGAAAATGAGAATATCACATGGGATTTTTATCAATTTCACTTTTTTTTACCCTCCCCTGATTCTATGGGCTTTGTAGTAAATTTCCTATTTTTAAAACCTTGTCTTCATTTTATGGGATTCCTAGAAATTTCTCCTTTTTAACCCTTTCCTAAAGCTATGGGCTTTGTGCAAAAATAACATTCTTTTGATTGGCACACATGCATGTAGTTATTGCATGCCACTTAAGTTCATTTATAAATGCAACCACCTCATGCATGCACTATTTTATCCATTTCTACATTTTGATGCATTGATTTTGATATATTTTATGTAGGGTTTTATATTGATTTCAACAAGGTTTTGTACATTCTTATAACCTTTTTGTTCATAGTTTCTATCACATTTTTCTTAAGTGGCTTGAATTCTCATATTTTAATGTCTATGTGTAGTTAATGGATTTTATTTGCGGTATGGCATGCAATCAAATAAAAGTCCTCTGCAATACATAGAAACTTACATTCACTCAATATGAAAAGTTCATTTCTAATACATTCAATGAAATGTACTCCTTGTAGGCTACAATATATGACAAAAATGTGGGAAGAAATAATGCACCTTTAACTACAAAAGTTAGGTGAAGGTCCATTTGATTACAATTTTATCAAGTGGGCCAATTTTCCTAACGTAAGTGAGGAAGACTTGTGGGTTTCTTGGGTTGATGAGGATAGGGTTGACAACTTCATCAAGAGGAGAATTGAGAAGGGCAATGTTCCCTACAAATTTTTGTGTTTCATATCACAAGAGAAATTCACATTTTGTTAGAAAGGATATCAGGTACACCACAACCTCTGAATATGTCATGTGAGTCACCTCACACTATAGATTGCAACCTGGTGTCTATTTAGATGTTATTATGTTTCGTTTATTTATAGTTTTTTTCATCTTACATTATTGTTTATTTTTTCACCACAATCGTGAAGGTACTGGTCTTCATATGGCCCCACTACCTTTTGGGAAATTGATGCCATGCTAAAAGACAAGTCTTTAATGCCCAAGCCTAGAAAGGCTACCCAGTTAGGTTGAAGGCATATAAGGTACAATTGTCATTGTCATTTCAGCACATGATGCATGGTTTGTTGACCTGGTCATGTGTTTCTCATATACAATCAAGTAGAACACATGGATAATGAGCAGAAATATTGTCATGACCAACAATATGAATAGTTCAAGGGAAAGAAATGTTTTTTTGCTCCTCACATCAGCCCCCAACATAATGAATGGGTTCATAGGATAATATTATTGGGAATGTCTTCTGATGTTAACCACCTTAAACATCGAGAGATGGTGCATGAAAAACTTGTATTATTTATTAGTGAATTAGATCAAGATGATTTCTTGAGCAAGGATGACATATACAATAGAGAGTGATTGATCAAGGAGGCAAAATACATGTACATTGTTGATGATGAAACAAGTGTTAAAGAGTGGGCATTGGAGAATCCTGACATGTGTTTTTTCTATCAGGGATACAATAGGGGAGAGCTTGATGAGGATGGGGAAATCCCCTTCATCTTGGGCATCCAACTCCCACAACAGTTGCAATGATTGTTGAGATTTTAGAAGCATAGCTTATTGGATATGGATGCAACGTTTGGGATGAATGAAATGAAGGTATTATCTCAATGTTTTTAAGATTATTTTATAATATTAGTTTTTTAGATGTTTGTAATAATAGTATTTGTTCTAATGTTTTTATTATTTTCTTATACAATTCCAATTATACACACTTTTGGCATTTGATTACAAACACGAAGGAGTGCCCATTACATGGGTCATTATGTATTAGTCATGTACTATAGACATAAGACAATGAATGAAAAATATTCTTCAAAGAGTGAATTTTAATTACATTGAATGGATAATCATGGCCTTCATGATCGATGATGCTGGTGTGGAGATAAAAGCTATTAGGGGTGTCATAGTTATTCCTACATGCATCATGGACTTCATATTTGTATGTTCATAGACACCATCCTCACCTTATTCCATTTAATTATTCAAAACTATTATGTTATTCAGGGATACATTCAACTTTGAGGTCTACTTATGTATTTGGCATGTTCATCGTGCATGGTTGAAGAATTTGATAGTAAAGGTGAAAGATGATGATGTCAAACGTGCAATGTTTCAATACTTGGGGTTCATAATTCATAGTTATGCTGATGAGGACATGGATATAAGGGAGTCCAAAAATTTTGTAGAAAGATATCGCTCCTCTTAGCCTGCCTTTGTCAAATACTAGGAATAACACTAGACATACAGGCTTGGAATATGGTCGCAATGTTGTCAAACACTTCTACATGTTGGGAAAGGCACCAATACATCTATATAATCTTACCATTCCCATTTGAAATTCAATTTCCTAATAAAATTAAGGTCATTTTCACATCAAAGGGTGGATTGGTTGGTTCACCAAATACTAACATTAGTTTACATACATTATTGGTGGCTACAACTATGCAAGGACACTGACTTCCATAGGAACTTCAAAGTATAAATACATGAAAATATTTCATGGGTACAGTCTTTAAACATCACATATTCTCATGTTAATTTTGATAATAGAGACCCTCATATGACATGGGTGCAAATTATGAAAGATAAGCCATTGGATTATTGTGTCTAAAATGCAATGCCTTCTATGTTGATGTGCAATTGCTCATTTTCAATCCAAGGATATACTTGTAAGCATGTGCTCAAGGTGGACCTGATGAGAAAGATGAAAACTCAGGTAGTTGTATAGGATACAACCATAATTTATGATATTAATGAGAACATCAACAACATCGATGTCGAGTACCATGTAAGTTTTGTTTCCCTGCATATTGTATGCATTGACAACTTGGAGGTGATTGTATTTTGTGTAATAATTTTTCATTTCCTAGGTCAATGACAAAAATTTTATTATTTAAAATGAGGGAGAAGGCATGGATGTTGTATATTTGCACACTGAAATGCACAGTGTATCAGATATGGATATGCAAGGATCACGCTGTGAATTAGAAGGTGTTGTAACGAATATGGTGGATGACACTAAAGACCTGATGAGCTAAGTTGATATTATAAGTCTAGTAATTAGTTATAGTCATATGTTTTCCATATCTTTTGGCATTTCTAATTGGATGATTATCACTTTATGAATAGATCTCGTATACTGCTAGAGTTGATGATGTTGAGGCCCTTATATGTGGAGCATGATAGATATTTGATAAAAAAAATTTAGTGGATATAAGCACAAAAATTATGATATTATCCAAAAAAATTATGGCATAGGTTTAAAATAAGGTGTAAAGTAGGGATATATCAAATTTACAATACCTAATGCCCCATCCATTCCAAAAAGTGTAGGATGGCTTGGAACTTCCACCCGTAGATAGAGAGACTTCATAGAATATATGAATAGATGTAGATATTAGAGCATGTCATAGGAGACCAAACTTTTTTCAACCCCATGTCGTAATAAGAAAAAATGACAAGTCTAGGATGATGATCTTAACAGGGTAACAAAGTAAGATAGGGGTGGACATAATAGAGACAATGCATCATGATTGCATCCCTTTGTAGGTTTCAGTCACAACACAAAAACAATAAATGAATGTAATTAAAAATAAATACCTTTTTTTAAAGGTGAATAGTTCTCTTAGACTGCACACATGTTGTAACATATTGCATAATTGTATTGTCTCTTAAAGGATTTTCTAAACGATATTTGAACCCTACCTTGAGGAATGTAGTAAAGCTAGCCATTGTTTTGAACATAAATTAAATTTATAAATATTATATAAACAAATAATGTTATTGAAATTATATAAATAAATAATACAATAGTTTTAAGTTTCATGTGATTGGTTAGTAGCTTTAGTACCTTATTCAAGTTTAGAAGAGTCTCATTAGTCCTCTTTTTACAATTACTTTTTACATCAACTACCTTTTGACAACTACTTTTGTGATGGTGGTTATCTTCCATTATATTACTTTTGCGATGGTGGTCATCCCTTATCCCTTAGTTGGAATATTCTTTTTACCTAAGCTATATGTGATTCCTTCATCTCACCATGTAAATGCAAAGAGAGTACCCCTTAGGGGACTAGGATGAACTAAGATGATCAAATGCAAGAAAATATTACCCATTGGAGGATCATGAAAGAATTTAAGCAATGCCCAAAAATAATAATATAATGTACATCATCACCAACCACTCTTGTGGTAAAATAATCATTACCATTATGAGAGTGTCCATACAAATGGAATAAAATATGTCTCATACTAGTATCTAGAAATCATAAATCACCTATAACAATCAAACAAAAACGTATTTCAGGATCACCAATTTAACCTCATGCCCATATATGAGAGTCGATGATTGAGGTAAGGAAAGTCCTCTAGGGCATGTAAACTATGTTAGTATATACTCCCCTAATCTCTTCATCACATTCTCCCATGTTGGATATAACCCAAATGCACATTAGATATGTTAAAATGTTTGGATATGGCTTAGGTAAGGTGGGAAAATTTATTGGATATGAATATTACAAAATTTAAATTGTATCCTACAAAGATTTAGGAAAATTTGAAAAATATAATAAAAAAAGAAAAAAAAAACACTCATTGATTATGAAGAGGTGAATCACCTTTTCTCTTAACACACACTACTCTTTTTTTTAAACTTTTTTGATAGACTTTTGGCATTGTGTTGGTCATTATGAAGGGATTTGGAAGGTTTCAATAGCCAATTCTTTACCATGAAAATTTTCTCTTATTATGTATTGTTCCACTAGGATAGCTACTTAGGATGACAAATTACAAGACAATAATTTTGTGTTCACTTTTACTTGCATGTAAAATGCACAACATGGTAAACTAAACCCAATAGGTATAGGGCAAAGTGAGGCTAACACCAAGCTATGTACATTTAGTGTTGTAAGGAACCAGTAATCTGAGTATAGCTTGTGCAATATAACATACATCTAAGCCATATCACACATTATTCCATAAAAAGTTTGTAATCCATATATTTTCCATCAAGTTACCTAGTATGGGATCAATCAATCATTCTCCCATGAGGTAACTTCACCAATATCAAATCAATCATGCTATTACGAGTCACCTAAATTGGAATTTAACCAAATATGCCATGAATTACCTTAATAGGGAACCAACCAATCATGTTCCCACTGGTGATGTAGAGGTAAAGTGGAGAACTCACCAAATACTCCCTTAATTGGCTCTACTCTTATTTGATAACTCATTCAATGTTATGTTTGTCCTTGAGGGTTCCATCTTCTAACAATCTTTCCTTAGTTATTAGGCTAGTGGCCATGTTATTGATATACCTATCCATTATAAATTTTAGATACATTTCTTCAAATCATTAGGCATCTATCATGTCACTAGCACTGACTCACTTCTTAACACTTCTCTCTCGTTACCATTCAATTCTCTCTACTAGCTCTCCATCACATGTATCTCATAGGTTATAAACATAAATCTTTGACGTAACTCTTAGGAATGTGTCTTATTATCATGAATGACCTCATATTACCTTGTTTAACCTATCTTAGATCCTTTCAGGTGTTCCATCCTAACTCATCATTCCATTTTATAACCCAATTTCAAAAATATTACATAAGGCTTGTAGCCTTTTTTGGATAAACCTACTTGTCTGGGACACTCCAAAGCTCACTTTGAAAAACTAAGTTCATATGCTATCTGATTTAGAGCGATGGGGAGAATTTTCCAATAGCATCATTATCTGATTTCAAACCCAACTGGTTATAATGTACTTGATGATTTGATCTTCATGATTCCATTTCGAATCTCTCTTTTATATGAGGTATAAATAGTCTCTTTACATATGTACCTATGTTTTTTTATCCTCAGATTATTTATTGATATCATTAACCTCTTTGTGGTGGTTGATAACTCATTCTCTATCTTTACAAATCATTTCTTTGAGAACCTCCTTCTTATGCTTATGCTAGCTTGTTACTATGCATTGCCCTTTGGAATCCAAGCACTAAATCTTGCTTTGGGTATCAAGAGTTCAATATCAACACTTAAATATTCTTAAATGATCCAAATATAACTATCCATACCTCCTTAAAGGAATCCAACACACTTCTACACCCTTTTCCACTATCCAACCTCCATGTGGCCTTAAAAGGCTTGTAGCCCTTTTCCTAAGGTTTCCACTTAAATCATCACATCCAAGCACTTTTTCCAAGATTTAATATTTCTTATAGGCTCCATTTATCCCCTTTAATGTGTGTATAAGTTTTCATGACCTAATTCCTTCTCTGGCTAGCACTTCCTTTAGAAAATACCTTTTTTAGGCCTAATTCGCCCTTTTCCCTTGACTCAGTGCAAGAATACATATAATACATACCCATTTAAACTCAAAAATTATTTAACCATCTTAATCATGTTTTATATATCCAAACTATTAATTTTTTTACCTTTTTCCAATGGTTGAAACTCTCTAAAATGGGTAAACCCTGATCTAGGGTTTTCAAGCTCACTATACAAGCCAAGGGTATACAAAAATAAATATCTAAAGGTATAAACTAATTGAAAGGATAAAATCCACTTCCTTGGGTCTTTTCAAATCCCCTTCACCTTTCCCAATAGTCTATATTATTTGTTCCATCCATTCTTGTATGAAATTATAAAAACTTAGGTGATTGTCTATGTAAAATAGGGTAAACACTATTATGAGAGGGTTTCCACATTCATATCCAATTAAAATGACTTATAAACCCTATTTGGGTTATAACATAAGGTCCACCCACATTTATATATCCTATAACTCACCCTACATGTGACTCATTCACCTCCAAAATCCCTTACACCTTGTTTTGTCTATTGATTGTGCATAACATTATGACCTACAAGTCTGTAACTACCATAGAGATTATTTTTGCTTCCTTTCAAACCTCTTATAATTCTTGCAATGGGTTCATAATATTTTTGTGATTGGAATCATCTCCTAAATCCATCCATTCAATGTTCACCTAGCCAAGATAATAACTGAAGCTTTCTCTTCCTCACAATAGGACTTTGTCCTCAAGTCAAAGTACACTCCATTACAGGTGTTGAAACCTAATTTACTTCAAATAATATGCTCTATTATTCTAAGGCTTTACCATAAATTCCTCTATATTATATCATAACAAATATTCATTATGTTGGTGCTCAATCTTTCCTCCAATGTTATTCTCCATGTTGAAATGTTTCTCCTCTATCTAGGACTATGCTTAAGGTATTTAAATTATAAATAAGATATGTATTTTACTAACCTCCGTAGTTTTTCATGAAACCATTTTAGTGGGGATTCCATTCACCCAAGTATCTTTTCATTAACATCTAAATTTTTTCACCTAAGTTTCCTTTCTCACAAGCTTCTTGCATTTGAAATCATCTTACTCAATCTCTCAGCAGTCTGAATGATCTTCACAATGAATCTTACTTGTTAATTTCACTTAAAATAGTTTATCCAAAGCTTTATTTCATGACTATAATCACAATCCTACCAACCTTGAAGATGTACATATAGTCCAAGCATATATATATTGCCTTGAAAACCCACTAAAAAATATACATATATATAAAGAACAATCAATTTGTCTTGAATAAAGAACATCACCATTAACACTTATTTTCATTTATGGGGTTAACA
This sequence comes from Torreya grandis, assembly GCA_037957365.1. Taxonomy (NCBI): domain Eukaryota; kingdom Viridiplantae; phylum Streptophyta; class Pinopsida; order Cupressales; family Taxaceae; genus Torreya; species Torreya grandis. The sequence continues at coordinate 1,179,602 of JARHVA010000081.1, read as the reverse complement.
GTCATACAAAAATAATCCATCAAATGTAGACTGTGTAAATAGGGTAAGGTTGGGTATAACTATGTTTAATGTTTCCAAGAATCCAATATGAATTAATAAGGTTATGAGCATTTTCCCAAAGTTACTCTTAGGATCTTAATCTCTTTTAAATGTTGATAAGACACAAACAATTCAATGTCTTTATCCCTTCTCACACTCATGTATTCATTTTGTCTTAAAACAAGTAATAGGGTGCTAATATGTGCAGACAAGGTTCCTTTGTTCAAGATGACCATAAATTATCACTTTTCTATTACCTTATGTATAAACAATAGCTAATGTACTCCTTCAATGACCACTCTTAGTCTATACATCATTCCTTTCATCTAAACCATACACAACTTTGTGAGAAACAACCTTCCACTTTCAAATTGATTGTCATAAGTGCAATAGGGTATAAAGACAGAGTTAAATTTTATTTCTAAGTTAAAATGAGGATATAGGATAATTTTCCTTACCTAACTCACTTACAATGTTTGTTTTATCTTAGAAAACATTCCTTTCCTTTTCATAAGTTCACATTCTATGCCTAGTTTGACTTGCAAAGTCCCATCTCTCTATTAGAATCAAGACCATTTCATATATTATTTATTTTAGCTTAGAAACATTTCCTTATATTATATTAATCTTCCATATGAGTTCACAAAAACTATTTCAGATCATTTTTATTCCTTCTTCAACTTTCATTACTTACAACTCACACACTAGGTCTTTCTTAGGCAACCTGGTTAGGTCTTAAGGATCAAAATTAGACTTAGTTTCCAAAGAAACATTATCAAATAATTTATGGTATTTAAGGATCATAATATACTTTTATATACCCCTTTCAAGTCTTGTATTACCCCTTACCTTTATATTCTACACACAATCCTTACTTTGTCTTCACAAGGCTTGTAGCCTTTTTAAGGACATTTTTCCTTGTTGGGAGTATCTGAAAGACCTTCTCAAATAAATAATGACCTTTTAAATGACCCTTTTTATCCATACAACTTATACTTGTCTTTCCTCACACAAATCCCAATACATAATATACTTCCTTTCTTAAGTCACCATTCAACTAACCCTCCAAATTGACAAAGCTCCTAGGTTTGGGAAATGTACACAGCCAATTCAAACTATTGAAATTTTTATACCCTTTTGGATCCCCCAATTTATTCAATCATTTCATACCCTACTCCTTTAGACAAATTTAATTTTCCTTCACTACCCTTACTCTACTAGGTCTTATAAGCTCTCAACACAACACAATATTCAAAATCTGTACCTATGGAGATTTTACAAGTTTGAAACTAAGTTAAATAGTTATATTACTTTAAATATATAAATATTACAAAATTTCACCAATTTTGGATGGTTGAAACTCATTCTAAACCCCAAACCCTAATCCTATAGTTTTCATGCCCTACACAAGCCCGAGAGGTCTTGAAATTCATTTTCTTGAGTTTCACATCACTTCAAAGGATTAAAATTCCATGTTAGGTTATGTTTTAAATTATTTTAACTCTCCTAATATGTTATATCTCCTATAAAATCCATTTCATGGCTACAACAATCAAATTACAATCAATTATGCATATTGTTTTGACTGTGTGTAGGTTTAGACTGACATTTCACACTTAAAAGTTTTTCATGGTCTATAAAGGGTTATATAATTAATTACTCAATAATATTACAACTCCTCAACACTTATTTTTACCTCTCTTTATGATTCAAACACTTCTTGGCTGGGCTGGAACTATATATGCTTGTCACTTATTTATCTTCAAACACATCCTTCTCATGGACTCTTATAAAATATTTAAAATTGTCTCAACACATTAAATAATATTTTAAATAACCCTCTCTTCCCTCTTTCAAACAAATTATCCTTTCAATCTCTTCCAAATAGGTTTTATACAATATGCTCAAAGTTTCTTTTATTATGAATAAGGTGATGACTATGTAACACAATTTGATCCTTCTAGCAGAGAAATAAGAAACACATGCTTTCTATCAACCATATACACACTATTTAATATCACCATATTTCATCTCCATTAAAATCATACTTACCTCACTAGAATAACTTATGCTTGCATACCTTGGATGATCAATACTATGAACAGGGGTGTGATAATAGACTAATCTCTCTAAGTTTCCTTATTTGAAATGTTCACCAATCACTTCAGGCACCTATAAGGATATTTCAATCTTAAAATATCATTTACCATAAGGTATTTCCTTAGTCTCAAATAATGGTTCAATCAAATCATTCTTTCTTGACCATACTCAATAGTCCTTATTAACCTACAGATTACACACCAACATGAGTATGGTCATGGCCTCAAGGGTTTGTTCAAAGTAACAAGAAATTGGTTCAATCATATAAATTGAAATAAGAACTCATATATCAAGACATATTTATATATTCATATCATGATTCTCTATTACAATAGAGTCCTATCTTGTACTTGATGTACTTATTGAGGATTTTATTTTTCATTCATATTCTCAAATTTTCTCTCTTCTCCATTATTGGAGATCTCTCTCCCCTATCTTTCTCACTCTAAAACCTATATTTTTTGCACTCAAACCTATAAAAAACACATTATAAACCTACATATGGATTCATGTATCCCTTAATACAATTCATAATCAATTTGAAGCAATATTAAATAGAAAAGGGGGTAACAGAACTCATACAACTTTCTTTATTCAATAATTTATCTTCTCTTTATTCAATACTTAAGCAAAATGATTAAATATTTTTTGGAAATTATCACTAATTATTTTTTGTAATTGTGTGGAAGGTGGCATTAATAATACATGGGGAGTGTTGTAGAAACATGAAAGGAATTCCATAAATTCATATGGAAGAAATCAAAAGTACTAGGGCAACTCGATGTATAATGAAAAACATTACACAAAATCTTGTGTGTGGTGGTCAAGTCCATTAATTGGACGAGGCTTGGAACCACAACAAATTTTAGGTATCCTGATTGATTGCAATGGTTGAATGTTCCCCTGCATTACAACATGGTGCATCCTTCCTACCATGTTTCAATGGTGAGCTATGAGTACATAACATTCATAGACATGCCCAGTCATGATTTCTATAAAAAAATGGTCATATGAATGGCCACAGGATGATTCCATTTTGCCTTATGCATGGGGTACTCCCAATGCCATTATAGAGTATTTGAGGGCCTTCTTGGAGAAGTTCTTTCTAATGACGGTGTCTAATGATCTAAATGTCGATGTGCATCTAGATCAATTATGAAATATATTCATTGGTGCTAAACTACCATTCAAGGTGTGTTTTGAACTATATAGTGTTCAAAACAACCTCTTTCAGGCCTCCCTTCTTTGTCCAATGTAGTCATATGCATCATTATAGAAGAGATACATAATCTCCCATAACACAGATTTTCTTCTCATCCAATTAGGTCGAAATATTTCAAGAATGGAACCACTATGTTTTTACACATATGTTGTAGAGGATGAAATTGATGGTGGCTACAATCCATATGATGAAAGTGACATATCTGAAAGTTAATAGTTTTATAAAAATATTTTTCAATATTGATAAATAGTTTAAGTTATTACTAAAGAAATCACATATTTGTGTATTACATATTTATTATTGTTCTTGATGTTGATGTTGATGTTGATGTTGATGTTGATGTTGATGTTGATGTTGATGTTGATGTTGATGTTGATGTTGATTTTGATTTTGATGTTGATGTTAGTTGTTGTTCTTAATGTTGACTAATGCAAATATTAAACTACTTATCTTAGACTTTGCCTTGTTCTTGATTGCATTTATTTTCAAATGTTCACTAATTCATTACTCACTATGTGGTTTATGGTTCATCATATCTTTAGGTTTAAGGTATCTAAACATGCTCTTTGACTATGTTTTTATGACTTGAGGGCATTCAAATTACTCTTACTTTCTTCATGTAGGGTTTTAAAAGGATTTTCAAGTTTCATAAAGTTTGTATGGTTACAAAATAGCTCTTCAATCCATTAAATTTACACACTTGAGCCTCCATTCAACTTTTCTATCAAGATCTTTGCCTCATTGTACATTCAGACTCTATCAACAAGGTTTCCAAGCACTATCTCAAGGTTTTGACTTTACACAAATGTTTACAAACATTTTCAAACATTAAAAATCCTTTGAATAAAATCCTTATAAATTTATAAAAATTATATTCCATTTCTTAATCTCAATTTCCACTACACTATCCATTCTATTGCCTCTTCTGTACAAATAATCTCCATTTACTAAATGTGCAAGTGACTTATTATGAGTTTCTATTCATTGTTTTCTGAATATCATTAGTTTCTTAAGCCTATGAAGGCTCTCCAAGATTGGTTCTAATATCAAGTAATTTTTAAAAACACTTTATCTTCACTAGAATGCTCTTATATTCCTCTTGATAACTTCTTGGACTCCTTTGTTTGCATAATGACCAATTACAGGCCTATATGTGTTCTCCTCAATTTTTAGATCATTGAAGGGATTTACCAACTCTGTCTGAAGGTGATAGGTCCAAAGACACTTTTTGACATCTTTCAAAATATTTCCCAACTCCTTTGATATCTCACTTAACCTCTTTTACTATAATGTATATACTCATAACCTGAGTATGCTCTTTCTAAAAGGACTATGTCATCTTCAAACTAGTTAACATAAAAAGTAACAATAGGAATTGTCTCAAATACATTTCGTAACATAAAAAAAGGTCTCACCAAATTCAAAATAAATTTTAGAAAATAATACACTGTGAATATTTTCCCCTTGAGCAAACAATAAATAGTCAGTCTTCATTTTTATGCATAAAAAATGGGGTTGTGTACCAGTTGTTAAAACTTGAAGTCACCATTCATATTGTTTTGGGTCTTGATCCCTTCTTTTTTTGAGTACACATGAAAAAATTATCACAAAACAAAAATTGAACTATTTTTGAAACAAATGTAACTAACTAAAGTACCTATCAACAGTCATTTGCAAGACATATTGCACCTTGGCACAAGTTTAATGGTTATTTTGTAGTACAAGTGACCTATGAATATGTGTAAATGTGTCTATGATGTAATTTTTATGATTTCCAAATCATTTGATGTTAGTTGATATTTGTTTATGATGTTAGTTGATGTAATGAATAAAGAAGTAATTTATCCATGTAAGTCGATGTTATTTAACTGTATTGAGTTGTTGTGAATCATTTATATTTACCTTGGAGGCCCTTGAGGCCATGTATTTGTTCATCATTATGTGGAGTTTCAAGTTGGTGAATGATTGGAGACAACCAATTTAGGGCTATAGGTTTCAATCATAAAAGGAAGATATTAGAATGTTTGGTTATAGATCAAAGTTGGAGTTTAGTGTGGCAAACATCATTGTATAGGTTAAGAAAGTACAAACCTTCAAAGATTTGTGATAATATAAGTAACAAGGTGATATTGATAGTAAAATGGACCATTGAATCCTTAAGGCCCTATAGACTGTTGTTTTTATTATATAATGAGGTAATCCTTCGACTTTAATACATCAATAAACTATGTGATGAGATGATGATTAAGGGGAATATTTTTTATTTGAATACAAAAGAGTTAGTAAGCTTCTATTCATAGCTCACAAAAGGATCAACTTTGTTACACAGTCCATAACCCCTATTTTAGTAGATGTTGGAATGGATATACATTGAGAGAGAGGTAAGATCATTATGCTAGAAATTTGTTGATGTGAATAACTAGGAGAGAATATCTTAATGATAATTATTGAAATAAAGTGACCCTAGAATGGAAGTTGATAATATACAGGCCTTATTTCTATACTTGCATTATTGTTTCATGACTACAAGGACTGATCTTTGAGATAATCCATATGATTAGCGATTTCTTAGATTTTAAAATGTGTTGGTAAGTTTAATATCAAGGTTTAAAGTGGTTTATAATATCTCTTTAGTTGAAACATTATTTTTGGCTATCTAATAGGGACACAGTCCTATAAGAAACCCTTGTAATTTGTATAGTCCAAGGGAAATTGAGTTAGAATGTGTGAACGGAGGATTAGATTTTGGCTTTCAAAGGTTTGAGAAGTTGCATTAGGGAAAGACCATATTTATGCATTCAAGACACACATACCATCTTTTATGAACATTTATAAATAATCTAGCCTATATGTTACATGATCAATAAAGTTTGTAATTAATAGAATAATGTCATGGCTCCAAAAATGCCTATAAACTATGTAATTACTACTCATTTTTTCTTAGTTTATATTTAAAAATAAAACTAAGACAGATGATTAGAAGAAGTTGCAAAAATAGGTCAGGAAGCCACTCGAGGGACTTTAAAATCCATGATGACATAGTCCATATGCTTATCAATAAGATGACATAGCAAATTTTCATAAGAACTTACATTTTATTTATTTTTGGTTAAACAACTTTTGAACATAGTCATTTATTTTTTCAAAAAGGACTTAAATACACAAGATGAAGTAATCAACTCATGGAAAATAAACATCAACTTTGTAGATTAAAATGTGAATAAGCATGTGTTTCAATTGATTTCCACCGAAAATCATAATCATACATCATGCATTACCAGACACATGAGTCATTGCACACAAATAATTATCATTGTTCATGTATGGAATACCATGTCTATTGGGAGACTTCTCATTGGCTTGTGAAAACAAGATATCAAACTCCACCTTCAAAATCTATAGCTATTGATCATATATGGCAACTATTCTTTCTTGCTTCATTTGCATGTGTTGTATTGTCTCTGTATTCACATCAAAGAGTGATTTTGTGTAGGCATGGATAGATTTCAGATTAACAAACTTTATTTCAGCATCCATCTTCTCATCCCTCAGTGTATAAGTGCACAGTTCAACTTCTCAACCTCTCTAGTCTTGTCAACCAATGCAATTTCTAACTTGATAACCTTTACCCTTGTACCGTAAAGAAGTTCAGTCAAAAATTGGTTTTCCCTCTCGAGTGATTGTTTTTTAGTAGCCACTAGTGATAGTTACAAACCAAGATGTTCTTCTACACCCATTAAATTTTGAGATCTCATCCTTGTGAGAAGTTCTTCCATGTCCTAGGGCAATTGGGTAGCCACATTCTCTTCTAGATTTGGGACTTCATCTGCAAAAAAATATGATACAGGTGAAAGTCAATGATAGCATTCAATATTATCAACATTGAAAAGCTAAAAAAAGGTAGACATAAATGAGGGTCTTTGAGAATATTCAAAAGCTAAGAACATCCATTTTTTTATAATTACAAATAGTTTCCTTACACACAAAGAGTTTTCCAAGTTAAATGAGAAAAATTAAATCATTATATTAGAGTATGAAATATCTACCTATGGCATGGTCATTATGTTGTATTGGAGTGTTTCCCCATTCCTTCTCACCCCTCCTCCCCTACCTTCAACCATGGGCCATAGTCATTGACATTTGTGTCAATTTTCTAAATAGATAAACACATGATATGAGACAAAGGAGTGTTAAATAGATAAGCCATGCATATAAATCTTATATTTCACTCCTCCACACCATAATTACTTTTATATAGACATATATACATGCAAATATGTGAACTTTGTCACCAATATGTGAAAAATGAAAGGAGAATAAGGTATACCTATGAAGATGATAGATCCCCAGTTGAAAACATCACATACCATACACAAAATTTATACTATGAGTACATTAGAAAAACATTACATCATTTAACCATGCATTATTATGTAGTACATCGATAAATTCAAATTAACCAGCAAACCATTGCTTGAATCGTACATAAACAAAAAACTACGTACCCATCACAAACCTAAAACAAAACACTTGTATTCAAATATCCTATCCAAATAATATGTTTGACCACAAATCAAACATGTCATACATATTATGCCAAAATTTATGTATATAAATAATAGTTTCCAATGCAATATCTATAAGGAAATATCAATGTTCATGTCATGGCCTTTGAAAATGGACACAAAAGTGGAAGCGGTCAACCCCATGAATGCATGCATATGCATGTCACCTTGGACAGCTGCATTTGAAAATGTGTAGTTTAGAAATCTTAACAAAATGCAAGAATAAGAAACTAACATGAAGAATAAACTTGTTAGTTTTGGTAAATAATAAGTAACTATCATACCTCCTAAACATGGTCCATCCATGCCTATGAATGTGCCAACTTGTCTCCACCAAAATCCTATATGCAATAAAAATATACATCACTATCAAAATATGTAATGGAAAGCTTGAAAGAAAGGTACAGGGAATAAAGAAGAGTGCATATAATGTGTAGTCAACATAAGAAGTACAATATCAATTTGTGAGCAAACCTGTCATGTGCACTTTCATTTTTTATGCCCTTTCCCCGATGAACATATCTACCATTCTGTAAATGCATTTCTCTCAAAGGAATGTGATCCTCATCACTAGAATGGGTTTGAGGGTTGTCCCTCTATAATCAAAATGGTGATTGTTTTAGAAATACCAATGTTAATATTGATTAATTTGAATTGAACTTAACATTATCATCATGAAAACAAATGAACATAATGCATTTGACCTTAGATCCATTGTTGTATGCACCTTGTTGTTGTTCTACCCGTTCTCTTTCTTGCTCCATTTTTCCCTTGTTCATGCCAAGTTTTCACTCAAATTGTATGTTGCCATCCCATCTTCAATAGAATTTAAGGTTGTCTCACTAAGATAACATAACTCACACACATACTCTCTATCCATCTACTATATTTATAGGCTATCTCTCTTGTTGATGCTTTTATTTTTCAAGGGTCAGTCTATTGACCTCCTTTATATTTGCCTTTTGTTGATTTCTCTTCTCTTAGGCATACAATTGCCACTTTTGGCATGCCTAGGGGCCTCCTTGGAATGGGTTGCTAACTATGAATCTTACAATGGTGATTTTTAAGTCTATCTTGTAACCAAAATGGATGACCACTATCAGTTCTAAATGTGTCGCATGGCCTCAACAAGTAAAGGTGCACATTCTACCTTGCAATACCCTAATCCTTGATTCTTTACTTGCCTGCATAATGTCATTCAAAAAGGAAGAGATGTGAGGTTAAAAGCATAAATAAATAAACATAATATAACATCATCAAACATAATATAATGTGAAAATCATAAAATAATAAACATTATATAGTGTCATCAAAGACTATCAAATGTTCTTACATCATTTAGTTCCTCCTCCATTTTAGATTGTGAAGCATATAGAAGCCAATCACCATCATCATCATCAACATTCTCATCATCATTGTCATCAAGTTCATATGAATCCACCTCCTCCTACCACATAGGTGAACATATATATGTGATTCCTACTCTAAACATATATGGAACAACAAACATGAGGCTATGAGCATGTCAAATGAAAGAGAGACTAGAAAAAATATGCACATTTATAGGGATTGAGTCATTATGTAGGTGACTATCAATGACATCAATGTGGTTCTACTCCACCCCTTCCAACTAAAACATAAAACAAAAACAACATATAAAAATGCATGGCATGTCAAGAGAATTATAATTTGATTATTGTAAGAGTGAAGAAAGAAACATTATTTAACATGAGGAGCAATCAAACATTAAGGGCAGCCAAAGTTTCCCATACATCTCTTGAAAAACAATAATAGGATGCTTTGGGAACACCATCTTTACCTTTAGTCTACTCCACACCCTCCTCTTATAGTATTAAAAAAGATATAACATATAAAAATAGGGATGCATGTTCACAATTATTGAATATGGAAAATGAAAGAGAGTACAAAAAATATGCACATTTATAAGGATGGATTCATTATGCAAGTGACTATTAACCATGTCCATGTAGCTTCGCTTCACCCCTCCTAACTAAAACACAAAACAAAAACAAAATAGAAAAATGAATGGTGTGTCAATTAAAAGTATTATAATTTTGATTGTTGTAAGAGGGAAGAAAGAAACATTATTGACCATGAGGAGCAATCAAACATTAAGGGAAGCCAAAGGTTCCCACACATCTCTTGAGAAACAATCATTGGGTACTCCAAGGACACCCTCTTCACTTTCGGTCTGCTCCACCCCATCTTTCTACAGTATTAAAAAAGGACAATGTAACAAATCAAAAGAGGGATGCATGGTTTGCAAATATTGAGAATTTGACATATATGGTAAGATTATTAAAGTAGGCATTTAAAATACACATACCATCAATAAAATTACACGTGTTATCCCTTTGTTTTCATATTTATTCAGTAAAGTTTCCATCTCGCACTGGGATCACACCCTTGGTTGTTCATGGGTAGGGGATGGTTGTCTTATAATAGTGGGAATACCATCCCTAATTATTGATCCTCCATAGAGCTTCCTCCTTCAAACTCCAAGGGGGCGATGGGAAGGTCTAAACTGAGCACTTGCACATAATGAGGACTTCTGACTAACTTCTTTCTCCTAACATAATAGATGTGACAATAGATTAACATAAATAAAAATAATAATGCAACTCAAATTCAAGTTCGAGTATAGTATCTAAAAATGCATACCATTTTTTATGTCTCAGCATAAAGTTCTTTGAGGCAATCATCTAATTCCCACTCATCCATCTTAAATCTACAACAATTAACATTCATAGTATTTGGTGCCAACAAACAACAACTTACATTCAAATAAGTTAATAATATGCTTTACAACACTAACCCTTACCAATGAAATGCTTATAGAAATCACAATAAAGGTCAGCATGAAAGTACAAAGGTGTGTCAGTCACTAGGGTAATCCAACTAGTTGGCAACGTAACGTAGTAGTCACGGAATAATTAGGCCAACCATTATTCATGAAATTGACACCCTATATTGAAAGTATATATTATGAGCCTGCAACAAGGAAATGTACATATGAGAAGGCATTACATTTTTTATAACTAATGTAATGTTCCAAAGCAGAGATTCTCTTTTCACATTATATAAACATAACATACTAATTCATTTGGAAACAATCTATATAATATGGCAATGCCTCATGTGGCGATTCAAGGACAAGCTAAACAAAACTTTGTATATACTAGATGAGATAGACAAAATGTAATGGATTCATTACATTTTGAAAACACTAAAAGAACCAAATCATACCTATTGTAATTTTGAAGGTTAGCAATTATGTTTTTGAAGCCTAAAATATGAAGTCCATGGAGATTGTATGCAAAAAATTTAATGTTAGTTGTAGTTTCTATGAAAGACGTTGATGGAAATATTTATTAAGCTCACTGACCATTTTGAATGAAGAAGTAAACAATAATAAGTATACATTGCATAGTACAATTGGAGTGTTGCAAACACAAACATGGATTCACACACTCTTACTTTGTGGAACTCTGCACAAACACATGAAATATGATAAAAATAACACTTTCAATGTACTTAAAAGCACACATACATGATGACCCCATCACAAAGAATAATGTACATTTAGGCACTTGCAACCATAAATACACATGAAATGGTGAATAAAAATAGAATAATTAAAAATAAAGGTATAGATATTAAAGCTTGGAAAATACTAGAGAAGCTCATATACACCTTTTTCTAGCCTATTGAACAACTCTCTTCCTCTAAATTCATAATGTATATGACCTTGCATATAAGAGCTTTCCCTTATGTATAAAAATAACTTATTAACAAATATACAATCCTAGGCGAGCTTAATCTTATGTATAGTTAGCCTCTAGAAAGGAGAAATAGGGCCCAAGAAATAGTAGGTATAGGTAAATTGAAGACATGTCCTTTTAAAGGATTTATTACAATCTTCCCTAAATTTCTTTACATTTTCTTATAAATAAAGCTTATGAACACACTGTGATTGTGCTTATCTAAAGCATTTTCCTTTTTCCCCCATACCTATTCTTGATTCCTATGTTTTGGATTCTGTCTGTGTTAATAAGTTATGGAATTGATTTTTTCACATTTATAAAAAACTATGGGATTTCTTACCTTATTCAGCATATTCAATGACCAATTGCCCTTTTATGATCAAAAATATGAATGAATATGTCCTAAATAAGTTAGGGATTTGAATTTTTGTAGGGTCATATGTACTACTATTTTAATAAGGTAACATTGAGCTTTGCTTTGTTTTGTCCTTTATAATGACCATCTGTTAAAGGATATCTTATGTTTGGATAATACAACTCTATTTCCTGAGAAAAGGAAGACTGAGAACAAGTTTTTTATGAGAATAGTTATTTGTAAACTACATGGAAACTCAAGAATACTGGTTATAAACAATTTCCCATTCTCTAAGGTATTTACAAATATTTAAGTGCTTGAAGTTGTGTATAGTTCATAAACATAGTTCACAATCATGCAAGCCACTGTCTATTAAGACACAGTCTATAAAGAAGCAAGGATAACCTTGAATAGGGGCATACAAAACCCTCAAATAGAATCAAACGGTCACTTGACTCTATGAAAATGATAAAACCTTCCACAATTTACCTTGACATATGACTAGTGTAAAACCTTGGATTAAACACCGACTCTTCCACTCTTGTTTAGACCACCCCCACTTGAGCTATCTCCCTCCACCTTCGATCCAGCAATGAGTAAATGGTGAAGGACATTTATTTGGACTTTAGGCTTGGCATTACCCAATTAACAATAAGCCATAGGAGATTAAGGCAATGCCAAGAAGACATGATTATCAGTGTACTAGGGCATGATACTCTAGCATTACCATCAAATGATTCGCATGCCATGTTGAGTCTGTGCCACATGACAAGTTTAGTGACACCTGCATAGTCACAGTTTATGTTGGGTCAATGGTGGTTGTCGATTGGTAGTGAAGCTGGCAGTGATCATGGCAGGGATGGTTAGAACAAAGTGAAGGCATTAACATCGATTTAATTGTGGCTTTGACTAGTTTAACTATGATTAGTCATAAGCAGAGACCTTCCCCTTGACAACTATTGACCAACCCCCGACAATGGGCAGTGACCATCTCATGTCAAAGTTGGCGTGTGCTGGTTAAGCTCTACCATATGTATTCAACATTCAACACACATTTCTTCCTTGGAGATACTATGTTTTTATTTGATTCCTACTTTGTCACTCATGTAGTAGGAGAATCTACACTCACCAACTACTGAGCCAAGTGATCAATGTGTAACACTCCTCAATAGTGTCGTGTCAGAGTGCCACCAAAATATTGTTAGCTCTTCTTCAATGTAATATATATAATCAGACAAGTGTCTAAAACTCTTTAAGATAACTTTCATTGGTTGATATTTGTACGCTGCCTCAAAACACTTTATTACAACTCAACTACTGTGCTTCACTTTGTAACCTTCCATAATACAATGAAATTGTGTAGAGAGACCTATACAATGCCACCATCATTATCACATCTTGAAAATCTTACACCAATATTGTAGTCACTGTCCACACACCCTACACAATTATTTTGTATAATTTAAACTCCTCACTTCATTATCGTTTTGCACATTATGTTAGATATTCAAATAATTTATATGTGAATTAATAAAAAAATAACCAATCACTATGCAAATATACATTTGAAAAAATAATATTTGGTAAAGGTGTCCGAGCCATCACCTATATACATTAAATATATAACAACCTTTAAATGAAAGCCAATAATTACACCAATGACTAAAATTTCATAAACCAACTCATGACTCAATTACTCTGCAAACAAAAATTTAAAAAAAATAAAAATAAATAAATAAATAAATAGAATATTATTATACTCGCAGAGTAATACTCAATTCTATTCCCCCCCCACACACACATATAAAAATAATTGGCAAGTTTTCATTAATTCTATCATTTATTTGAAGCTCTCAAAATTATTTAAAGTTATTTTCAAGTTATTTGATTTATAATAGACTATTTTTAAAAATATTTAATATTTTGAAAAAAATGTTATTTACGAACTTTATATATTACATCCTATTTTTATCTCTTAGCATCTTTTTAACACGAAAAAAATATTATTCGCCCACAAAAATGCTTTCATAAATAAAAATATTTAATAACAATTACATTTTTAAAGCATATATTTATTTAATTAGACATATTTTCTTTCGACGTAGGCAGTACACAAAATACAAGTGGGAGGTGGCCCAAAATTGTATTGATGGTAGATTTTATGTCTTCAATTGATTGGTTTGTGCAACTTGGTGTTAATTTTATGTATTCTTTTGTTTTTGTTTTTAATTTCAAGTATGTGTGTATATGGTGTTCCATTTGAGGTATTTGAAATCGGAATAAATTATGTATAATAGAATGCATATTATCCCTCAAGTATTTTTCTTTTAAGGATATGGTTCTAAAAGTTAAACTAACACAAATAGTCATTATCAATCATTGAAATCATTAAGTTAATTTATATAATCATATTTAATTTATAAATATTTTATGAGATTCGAATTTAGGTGAAGCTAAGTACAATCAATCTATTTAATTAATTTTTTTATATTTTATTGGCTTTTTTAATTTTACTTTCATTACTTTGATTTTCTTACAAATATAATTTAAAAATCTTTTACTTTTAATGTTTACTATTAAATGTTAAAATTTATAATTTTGAAAAGATGTAAAAATTATTAGAAATTAGAACTATGGAAAAAAGTTAGAAGTTGGAACTAATTTATTGTATTGTTGTAGAAATTGTCTATCTTCTCGTTCAAAAATAAAAGTGCTTATACATTTAATACAAATAAAAAATTCTTTTATTGTTTTTATTTTCTTTTGTACTTTTTTAAAATTTAATTTTCATTTTTTTTAATTCTTTAAGTGATGATGATAGAATACATAATATATTTAAGAGATTGATTTTGTTTCACTTTTGTGTAAAAGTTTTGTTCAAAATTATTCTCATTTTGAAAATTTTAGTATGAAGTTCTCAACCATCGAATTGATTTGTGAGTTCTTATATTATTATTAATTTGAAAATTAAATATAATATATTTTCAATAAGAAAAAATATTGTGTAAAATTCTAAATTTTACTAACTCATAAAATAAAGATCATTATATAGCTACATAATTATGGAATATGTCAAAATCAACCTCTTTATCTTAATTAAAAAATAAAAAACCTAAATATAAGTTTTTTAAAAAATAATTATATATAACTAATATGTATAAAATTTAAATTATTTAATATATTAATTTTAATAATTAATATATAAAATATTATTTTTAATATACACATATATGATAACCATTTTTTGGGGTGATACATCAAAATCAATCTTTTCATCTCTATTAATAATAAAAACACTTAAATATATTTTTTCATATATATATATATATATATATATATATATATATATATATATATATATATATATATAATTTTTAATATAAATATTCAATTTTGAACAATAAATGATAATTATATTTTTTTGGGGACAGTTCTTTAGATATTAACTGTAAATTACAGTGCTATTAATAATTAATATTTGAGTTGCGGTCTAATATCAACTTCCTCTATGATTCACAAAATAAATAAATAAAATCTAATAAAAATAGAATTGTACAACTAAATGCCTATAATTAATTACACACATTAAAGTGTTTTTCTTTAAATAATAATAAAACATTAAGCACGATTCCATACACGCTTTGAGTTTTTAGGACTCATTTAAAATAAATTGAATTTCTTTCAGCATGATTGCTTGAGACAGAGCTTGACCACTCTTCAATTTATCTTTTAGGCCCAACATGGATACATAGTTAGTGCCTCGTATGGAATAAATTGCTGTCGAGCTTGCTAGAGGGGGAGGTTTTTGATTATTATTGCGTTGCAAGAAAGACTTGGACTAGGGACCAAGTTTTGGTTCCAAACTTGAATAAACTTTAGGGATGAGAATTTCAACGAGCAAAGTTTAGATGCACCTAAATTTTTTGTAGTTGAAGCATTTGAGTGGGATATTTTGCACACCAATTCATTGCTCCCAAGATTTAATTGAAGATTGGAGAGAGATGCTTTCATGGAATCTTTTCCTATAAATTGAGGAAGACACATACAAGAATAAGAAATGAGGACTCTTTCATTGGTAATGAAATCAATTTAGACAAGTGATCCGGAGTTCATTTCAAAAAAAGTTTCCAAATCATGATGAAACCAATTTCACAGCATAGAGCTCGTCGAGAGCTTTTTGATGCTTTTTTCGGTTTGCAAAACAGATATCATATGCAAAAGTTATAAGCTGCTAAAGTTCTGGTTTGACAAGAAAAATGTAATGTTGTAAGATGACATGGCGCAATGAGGTCACACCAAGTGGACCAATCAAATGGTGACAAGGGGTAGTCAACAGGGCTCTGTAGAAACTTTTGGTTACGCCACATGGGAGAACCAAATTTCCACACCATCCAACGCATTGCCAAGTCAAAGCCACGCCATAGACCATGCATTGGAAACCATGACAAAAGCATGCCATGTCCATCTACCTCGTGGAACGTGAGAAGAGGACTAAGATTGGCGTATTGACCAAGTTAAATGTTTGGTGCATTAATAAACAGACCATGCCATGTTTGGTGCATCTACCAACATGCATGCTAACTTGGCACGTTGAGCCCACCAAAAGGGGGCGTTGGTAGATTCAAAGGAGGCACCAACCCTTTTAGAAACCTGGAGAATCATTCCACTTCTCCATGTGGGACAAATGGATAAGCAAGCTCCATAAAACGCAGGCTGAAGACTTGAACCGCCGACCTCCCAAGAAAAAAAAACAGGCCTTGACCGCTTAGGCTATGGACTTCTAACTGTTTTGAAAGGAGCGAACTTGTATTTAAAGGTAAACTTCTAGCTAACTATGTATTGGAGAATATAGACTAGTTTGTTATATTTAGTCATTTTGGAGCCCTTAGACGCTGAACGAGAGCTCGGAGTAAACTACAAACTTGTTTATAATTCTAATATGCTCTATGTAGTATATTTATTTGCCCATTTTGGAGAATTGGTAATGTCATTTTGAGCTACAAAATTTGCCGATTTCAATTTGGAAAAGCCTCTGCGTGTGATTCAGGGAGGTGAAGGACGTGTTGAGTCAGTGAAGTTCTTTCGAATGTCTGAAACACTATTTTTACAGAGAGTAGATCTATTTTTTTGATTGTAAGTATTATTTTGGCTTGCAAATTTAGAAACATTAATGGATCGGTTCGATAAGAACCCAGGGACGTATGAATGTAGACCCCCATAAACAATTTCTGTGTTTTGATCTTTGAATTCAGTTTTGCATTTCATTCTTAGTTAATTTATAGATTATAATTCAGATTTTAATCATAATGCAAAAATTAATCATTTGATCATTTATGGGAAATTGGATAAAATCAAGAATTTGGTAAATTCTGATGGTTTCAATGGATAATTAATGTGATCTATCAATTCACATTTATTTCAGTTTTGAAACTTGATTTAGATCAAATTTTTATCAATTTTTTATCATTTCAACATCTTATAAGTTGAGAAATTCAGAATCTATATTTTTAAAATTTCACTTTGAGTTTATCAGTGTTGTTTACGAATCAAATTGGTATCAGAGCGGTTAGAATGCAGGGATTACTTTTAGTTGTGTATTGATAATTGCTTCCAGAATAGTTGGATTATTGGTTTGCAGATTGATTATATTGCAGTGTGCAGTGTGGAATTAGGTGTTTGTAGGAAACCATGGGCAAGTTGTCACAGATTGAGGCCATCAAAGATGAAAATTCAATCTTAAGATGCCAAAAATTTGCACTTGAATTGCAAGTGGCAAAGTTAAAATTGGAGCTCGAATCCAAGGATGAGCTCTTGATTAGATTGCAATGTGGTGAGTGTGAAAAGGTAAAGCCTTCAACTTCAGATGTAGAGACTATGACTAAGTGCACTGTAAGTTTTTCACCATAGGAATCTTCATCTTCTTCTACCATTTCAGATTCAAATTCTAGTAATATTGTTTTTGGTGATTTTGAAAGATACAGTAAGGGCATAGGATCTAAATTTTTGTTTAAAATGGGTTATAATGGAGGAAGACTTGGTAGAGATAGCCAAGGTATATCTAACCCAGTTCAGGTTGAGCATAGACATCTTCGTGCAGGTTTGGGTTATACTAGTGTGCTGGTGGATGATGGAGAAGTTTCTTCCATGGCTAAAGGAAGATGAACTTCCAATAGCGAAGGTTCTAGGCCACTAGTTCAAAAGTGTAAAGGTAAAAGAGGTATTGAGATTCCACCTCCTGATTCTTTCACTAAATCTTCTGATCCAATTGATAATTTTAAGAAGTTTGGATACAATGTACAAAAGATAATGCAATCATTTCCATGCACTTTTTGTGGGATAAATAACCATAGTGCTAAGACTTGTTGGAAATGAAAAGCTTTGTTTAAGCAGATTTTATGTTTGAAAGACCATTCTCATGTTAAGATGGGAATTGGTAAAAGGGGACCCTCACCTAAGAAGGATGTTTGCACTCATTGTAAAGTGAGTGGACATAGGATTGACAGATGTTTTAAGCTTCATTCATTTTCAAATTCAAGTAATTTTAAAACTAAGATGATTTACAAACCTCTCACTAAGGTTAATGAAGCTAATTCAATCCATAATGTAATTGACAATACAACCCAGGATAAGGTGAAACCTACAAGAGAAAATCCATTTAAGAGGTTAAGTCAACAATCTTTTCAATTACATATGGCAAAGCCCAAATTGATAAAGTATGCAATTGAAAATGAATCCACAAAGGCAATCAATTTCACTAGGAAGAAAGAATTGGTTAAGTGGATTATCACTACTTTTTTATGCAAAGCATGGTTAAGAATTCACCTAAGGGAATGAACAAGCTTTGATAGATGTAGATTAGAGTTTGTGGGAACACTTCAAGACAGGTTTACCATAATGAAGTTTTTCAATTCTCACTTTTTGATAACTATAAGTTTTTGATCTCCAAAATATACTGTATGGGTAGTCTAATAATGGATAAGACATTAACTCATTTGAAACAGTTGGGGATATAACAGTGTGATGTTGTGAGTTGTTTTTTTACAGCATTTGACAGTTAGACTGCTATTTTGAATGTATCTATTTTGGCACAGAGATGTTTAGATGCATTTTTTAAGACCCTTTGGTCATGTTTAGATGTTAGGCAGCGTACACTTTTGGTTGTTTGCATTTGCTTAGCATATAAGTCCCATACTAGGGCATTGTATTTCAACATCCCTACAACATTAATTATATGTTTTCAGCATTATAAACTTGTCTTGTAATTACATTGAGATTTGTTTCAGTTTTTGGCAATTCACCACTTTATAGGATGTGACATTTGGGCAGGCAGTTTGATATGTTGTTATCACTTTGGCAGTTGCAGATTCACTTACTCATGCCTTTTGGATTAGGCATTTTTGTAGTTAAGTTGTGAATCATTTATTTTTCCAAGATTTCATCATTGCTATGATTGGGTTCTATGTGATGTGATGCAATATACCAGTTATAAGATTTTAGGTGATAGTCAACTTTTGGAGACCAGAAGCCTCTTTTGTAGGGAGGTGTGATCTAGAGTTCATTTTAAAAAAAGTTTCCAAATCATGATGAAACCAATTTAACAATGTAAAGCTCATCGAGATATTTTTGACGCTTTTTGCGATTTGCAAAATAGAAACCGTATGCAAAAGTTATAGGCTACTAAGGTTCTAGTTCGACAGGGAAAATGTGGTGTCATAAGATG
Organism: Torreya grandis; assembly: GCA_037957365.1. Taxonomy (NCBI): domain Eukaryota; kingdom Viridiplantae; phylum Streptophyta; class Pinopsida; order Cupressales; family Taxaceae; genus Torreya; species Torreya grandis. The sequence continues at coordinate 1,159,816 of JARHVA010000081.1, read as the reverse complement.
ATGTGGTGCAATGAGGGCACGCCAAGTGGACCAATCATGAGGTGACAAGTGGTAGTCAATGGGTGTCTGTAAAACCTTCTAGTTACACCACATGGGAGAACCAAATTTCCATGCCATCCAATGCATTTCCAAGTCAAAGCCATGCCATAGACCTCAGGATTACATACCATGCATTGAAAACTATGAGAAAAGCATGCCATGTCCATCTACCTCGTGGAACGTGAAAAGAGGACTAAGATTGGCATATTGACCAAGTTATATGTTTAGCACATCTACCAACATGCATGCTAACTTGGTGCCTTGAGCCCACCAAAAGGGGGCATTGGCAGATTCAAAGGAGGCGCCAACCCTTTTAGAAGCCTGGAGAATCGTTCCACTTCTCAATGTGGGACAAATGGATAAGCAAGTGCCCTAAAAGGGAGGCTGAAGACCTTAACCACTGACCTCCCATGCAAAATAGATAGGCCTTGATTACTTAGGCTATGAACTTCCAAGTGTTTTGAAAGGAGTGAACTTGTATTTAAAGGTAAGCTTTTGGCCGACTATGTATAGGAGAATACAGACTAGTTTGTTGTATTTGGTCATTTTTGAGCCCTTAGAGGCTGAACGAGAGCTCGAAGTAAACTAAAAACTTGTTTAGAATTTTGATACACTTTGTGTAGTATATTTATTTCCCCATTTTGGAGAATTGGTGATGTCATTTGGAGCTACGAAAGTTGCCAATTTCAATTTGGAGAAGCCTCTGCGTGTGATTTAGGAAGGTGAAGGACGTGTTGAGTCAGTGAAGGTCTTTCAAAGGTCTAAAACACTATTTTTACAGAGAGTAGATCTATTTTTTTGATTGTAAGTAATATTTTGGCTTGAAAATTTAGCAACATTAATGGATCGGTTTGATAAGAACTCGGGGATGTAGGAATTACGAACCCCATAAACAATTTATATGTTTTGATCTTTGAATTCAGTTTTACATTTTAGTTTTAGTTAATTTATAGATTATAATTCAGATTTTAATCATAATGCAAAAATTAATCATTTGATCACTTACGGGAAATTGGATAAAATCAAGAATTTGGTAAATTCTGACGGTTTCAATGGATAATTAATGTGATATATCAATTCACCTTTATTTTAGTTTTGAAACTTAATTTAGATCAGATTTTTATGAGTTTTTAATCATTTCAACATCTTTTAAAGAATCTGATGGAAAGGGAAGAGGTTTTTTGGAAACAAAAATCCCGTGTTCAATGGCTCAAAGAGGGTGATAGGAACACTACTTTTTTCATCTCTCAGCCATGAAACATAGAAAAGCCAACTTAATAACTAAGCTTGTCCTAGATAATGGAGACATTATTACTGAGGATAATGAAATAGGGAAGCAAGTCAGGGTGTTCTTTTAGAATCTACTTACGAAAGAAAACAATAATGATAGAATTGATAGATATATGAGTCAATTCATTGATAAAATCCCATGTTTGATAACAGAAGAAGACAATCTAGAAATGTTAAAGCCTGTATCTGATGAAGAAGTACATGTTATTTTATTCTCCATGGGCACTTTTAAAGCCCCGGGTCCTGATGGCTTTCCTCCTATATTATTTCAGGAATATTCGGAGATTGTTGGAGCGGACCTCACAGCTGCAGTTTGTGATTTTTTCAGATCTAGAAAACTTTTGAAACAAGTCAATAATACCTTCATTGTACTTGTTCCTAAAAAATATCAACCTTTACACCTTGTTGATTTCAGACCCATTAACTTATGCAACATTGTGTATAAGATATGTACTAAACTGGTGGTTTTGAGAATTCAACCCTTGCTTGACAAAATTATTTCTCCTGCTAAAAAAGGTTTCATCCTGGGCAGATAGATTCTTGATGTTGTGATCACCACACATGAGACTATCCACTCCATGGATAAGAGCAGAATCCCTGGGATGGCCCTCAAGCTTGATATATCCAAAGCTTATGATAGAGTCATATGGACTTTTCTATTCCAAGTGATTAGAAAATTTGGGTTTAATGATAAATTGTCTTGCTTATTATGGAATGCAGTCTCTTCTGCTAAATTCTCAGTGTTGGTTAATGGTGTTCTTAGAGGGTTTTTCTCCTCTTCGAGAGGAATTCGTCAAGGAGACCCTCTCTCCGAATACCTATTCATCATTATGGCTGAGGCACTGGGAAGGTACATACAAGCTGATATAGTTTCAAAAAAGCTAGTAGAAATCAAACCTGCCTCTTCCCTTCATCTTATGGTTATACATCAGTTTGTGGATGATACCATCTTATTTGGTATCTCATCAGTGATTGAAGCTAGAAGATGGAAAAATATACTTAATGATTATGCCAGAGACTTGGGACAAAGAATAAATTTCTAGAAAAGCAATGTGTACTTCTTCAACACTCCCAATGAACTTAGACATATAATTATTGATATCTTAGATTGTGTTGAGGCTAGCCTACCAGCTACCTACCTAGGTCTCCCACTCGTGGTCAAAGAGGTATATTCAAGTTTTTGGAATGGTATTGTGGAACGTACACAGAGGAAACTTCTTGGGTGGGAGGGGAAACTACTCAATAGTGTTAGGTAAGCTGTAACTTCTTCAAACATCCTTGCAAGGTATTCCTACTTACTTCATGTCTCTTTTTAAAATTCTTACATACTTTGCTGAAAAGCTGGAACAGATCCAAAGGAAATTTTTATGGACAGGAGTGGAAGACAAACAGAGAATGTCTTTAGTCAGATGGGAAAAAGTGTGTCTCCAAAAATCCCATGGTGGACTATCAGGAAAATGAATAAAGCCCTCCTCTCAAAAATTAGTTGGAATCTGATTCACAACAATAGTGAGTGGGGGGAAATAATATATGCCAAATACATGCATAGCATTGATGATTCCAACTTTCTTCAACAGGCGGGATTACCACAGGGGTCTGTGATATGGCATAGAGATGTTTAGATGTGATAATTGGTTAAGGGACAAGCCTCTCATCTCCCAAGGAAATTATGGAGAAATTATAGGCCTAACTACTCAGTTCTTTGGTGATAGGGTTAGTGATTATATGGAAAATAACAATGGGATACAGAGCTGAAAAAACCTTTTGGATTGTTGTGTACACATGCCTGAGCCCCATGAATTGAGGAGATCCAGCAATGTGTTCAGGAGATCAGAATCCCGCTCTTCCCTTAGGAGGATGAACAATACTGGTGTTCAGATAAGAATGGATCGTTCTCTGTCAAATATGCCTAGCATCTGCTTACACCTGAAGCTCAAAATAAGGAGGTATGGAAAAAGGTTTGGAATCATAAACTCATTCCAAAGATTAACTCATTTTGGTGGGCTACTACCCATAACAAAATCCTTACTCAAGACAACCTTCAAAAGAGGGGGTTTACTTTGGTTAACAGATGTTTTCTGTGTGGTTCTAGAGAGGAATCAGTTTCACACCTATTCATACACTGTGAGTTTACCTAGGATTTATGGGGCACAATACTTAACAACTTTGGCATTGAATGGGTTTGAAATTCTAACCTTAAAGAAGTAATTCTCAGTTGGAACTCAACCTTCACACATCCCTGGATTAAGGAACTATGGAAGCAAGCTCTACCATGCTTGAGCTAGATTTTATGGAAAGAGCAAAATCACAAAATTTTTAGGGACACTGCTAGAAATGCTGCTCAAGTGTTTAACTCCTTTACTAGGACCATCTTGGAAAGTGTTACAACATCTCATATTAGTGTTGTGGAGAAACCCCTATCTAAATTTGAAAGTCAAATTGCTGTCAAATGGAAGGTTTTAAACCTTATCCCTGGGCATCATAATTCCAAAATTCTTCAAAGACTTCATACTAAATGGATACCACCTAAACCCAATTGGATGAAACTCAATTTTGATGGGGCATCCAAGTTGAGTGGTAAAGCAAGTGGAGGGATAATAAGAAATGAAAAAGGAGGGATGTCTGTTGTCTATGCTGGTGGCATGGGTTGCTAGAGCAATAACTATACTGAAGCTATGGCCTTACTTTGGGGATTAAAGTTAGCTATATCCCTAAGAATTAGAAATTTGAATATTCAAGGAGATTCTAAGTTGATCATAGATGCTGTTAATAAAGCATCTAACATTGGTATCCATCTAAAAGACATCATTATGGACATCCACTTTCTTTTACAAAAGTTTTTCGAAGTTGAGATTACCCACACCTACAGAGAAGGTAACAGGGTCGCTAATGCTTGTGCCAACCTTGGTCAGCAATTCTCAGGATGGAGGGTATGGCAACAAGGGGCTCATATACCCCCAAACATTAGAGAGATCATTCAGAAGGAGATGACGGAGCATGAATGATGCACATTGATGACAAATATAGCTTTTGAAGGTAGTCCACATGGAGAAGGCCATTGTGGATCATGGAAGCGATGGTTAATCTAGGGAATGCTGACAATACGAACAATGAGAATCTTAAGGATCTTGTTAATTCTATAGTTATGTAGTTTCATCCTTTCTGTCTCTGGCCTTTCCAGTGTTTTGTTTTGCTTCTGACTTTGTTTCTTGGCTGTGCCGTTGGTTCGGTGCTAGCATCTTTTGTTTGCCAACCTACCTGTCTTTTTTGACTGTATAGGGTTCAGCCCCTAGTTTGCCACCTTAATTAATGAAAAAAATCTTATAAGTTGAGAAATTCAGAATCCATACTTTTAAAATTTCACTTTGAGTTTATCAATGGTGTTTATGGATAAAATTGGTATCAGAGCGGTTAGAATGCAGGGATTCCTTCTAGTTGTGTATTGACAGTTACTTCCAAAATCATTGGATTATTGGTTTGTAGATTTATTATATTGCAGTGTATAGTGTGGAATCATGTGTTTGCAAGAAACCATGGGCAAGTTGTCACAGATTGAGGCCATCAAAGATGAAAATGCAATCTTAAGATGCTAGAAATTTACACTTGAATTGCAAGTGGCAAAGTTAAAATTGGAGCTTGAATCCAAGGATGAGCTCTTGATTAGATTGCAATGTGGTGAGTGTGAAAAGGTAAAGCCTTCAAATTCAGAGGTAGAGACTATGACTGAGTGCACTGTAAGTTTTTCACCACAGGAATCTTCATCTTCTTCTACCATTTCAGATTCAGATTCTAGTAATATTGTTTTTGGTGATTTTGAAAGATACACTAAGGGCATATGATCTAAATTGTTGTTTAAAATGGGTTATAATGGAGGAGGACTTGGTAGAGATAGCCAAGGTATATCTAACCCAATTCAGGTTGAGCATAGACTTCTTCATGTAGGTTTGGGTTATACTAGTGTGCAGGTGGATGATGGAGAAGTTTCTTCCATGGCTAAAGGAAGATGAGCTTCCAATAGCGAAGGTTCTAGGCCACTAGTTCAAAAGTGTAAAGGTAAAAGAGGTATTGAGATTCCACCTCCTGAATCTTACACTAAATCTTCTGATCCAATTGATACTTTTAAGAATTTTGGATATAATGTACAAAAGATAATGCAATCATTTCCATGCACTTTTTGTGGGATAAATAACCATAGTGCTAAGACTTGTTGGAAACGAAAAGCTTTGTTTAAGCAGATTGCATGTTTGAAAGACCATTCTCATGTTAAGTTGGGAATTGGAAAAATGGGACCCTCACCTAAGAAGGATGTTTGCACTCATTATAAAGTGAGTGGACATAGGATTGATTGATGTTTTAAGCTTCATTCATCTTCAGATTCAAGTAATGTTAAAACTAAGATGATTTACAAACCTCTCACTAAGGTTAATGAAGCTAATTCAATCCATAATGTAATTGAAAATACAACCCAAGATAAGGTAAAACCTACAAGTGAAAATCCATTTAAGAGGTTAAGTCAACAATCTTTTCAATTACATACGGCAAAGCCCAAATTGATAAAGTATGCAATTGAAAATGAATCCACAGAGACAATCAATTTCACTGGGAAGAAAGAATTGGTTAAGTGGATTATCACTACATTTTTTTTGCAAAGCATGGTTAAGAATTCACCTAAGGGAATGAGCAAGCTTTGATAGATGTAGATTAGAGTTGGTAGGAACACTTCAAGACAGGTTTACCATATGAAGTTTTTCAATTCTCACTTTTTGATAACTCTAAGTTTTTAATCTCCGAAATATACTGTATGGGTAGTCTAATAATGGATAAGACATTAACTCATTTGAAACAGTTGGGGATATAGCAGTGTGATGTTGTGAGCTATTTCTTTACAGCATTTGATAGTTAGACTGCTATTTTTAATGTATATATTTTGGCACAGAGATGTTTAGATGCATTTTTTAAGGCCCTTTGGGCATGTTTAGATGTTAGGTAGCATACACTTTTGGTTTTTTGCATGTGCTTAACATATATGTCCCATACTAGGGCATTGTATTTCAACATGCCTAAAACATTAATTGTATGTTGTCGGCATTATAAACTTGTCTTGCAATTACATTAGGATTTGTTTCAATTTTTGACAATTCACCGCTTTACAGGATGTGATATTTGGGCAGGCAGTTTGATATGTTTTAATCACTTTGGTAGTTGCAGATTCACTTACTCATGCCTTTTGGATTAGGCATTTTTGTAAATAAGTTGTGAATCATTTATTTTTCCAAGGTTTTATCCTTGCTATGATTGGGTTCTATGTGATGTGATGCAATAGACCAGTTATAAGATTTCAAGTGATAGTCAACTTTTGGAGACTAAAAGCCTCTTTTGTAGGGAGGTGTGATCCAGAGTTCATTTCAAAAAAAGTTTCCAAATCATGAAGGAACCAATTTCACAGCGTAGAGCTCATCGAGAGCTTTTTGATGCTTTTTTCGGTTTGTAAAACAGACACTGTATGCAAAAGTTATAGGCCGTTGAAGTTCTAGTTTGACAGGGAAAATGTGGTGTCATAAGATGACGTGATGCAATGAGGGCATGCCAAGTGGACCAATCAGGGGGTGACAAGTGGTAGTTAATAGGGGTCAATAGAAAATTCTTGTTATGCCACATGGGAGAACCAAATTGCCACACCATCCAACACATTACCAAGTCAAAGCCATGCCATAGACCTCAAGATTACATACCATGCATTGGAAATCGTGAGAAAAGCATGCCATGTCCATCTACCTTGTGGAATGTGAGAAGAGGACTAAGATTGGCGTATTGACCAAGTTATATGTTTGGTGCATCTACCAACATGCATGATAACTTGGTGCCTTGAGGCCACCAAAAGGGGGCGTTGGCAGATTCAAAGGAGGCACCAACCCTTTTAGAACCCTGGAGAATCATTCCACTTCTCAATGTGGGACAAATGGATAAGCAAGCGCCCTAAAAGGGAGGATGAAGACTTGAACCACCGACCTCCCATGAAAAAGAGATAGGCCTAGACTGCTTACGATATGGACTTCAAAGTGTTTTGAAAGGAGTGAACTTGTATTTAAAGGTAAGCTTCTGGCCGACTGCGTATTGGATAATATAGATCATTTTATTGTATTTGGTCATTTTGAAGCTCTTAGAGGCCGAACCAGAGCTCAAAGTAAAATATAAACTTGTTTAGAATTTTGATATGCTCTATGCAGTATATTTATTTGCCCATTTTGGAGAATTGGTGATGTCATTTTGAGCTATAGAAGTTGCAGATTTCAATTTGGAGAAGCCTCTGCATGTGATTCAGGAAGGTGAAGGACGTGCTGAGTCAGCCAAGGTATTTCGAAGGTCTGAAACACTATTTTTATAGAGTAGATCTATTTTTTTATTGTAAGTAATATTTTGGCTTGCAAATTTAGCAACATTAATGGATCGGTTCGATAAGAACTCAGGGACGTAGGAATTCTGAACCCCGTGAACAATTTATGTGTTTTGATATTTGAATTCAGTTTTGCATTTCATTTTTAGTTAATTTATAGATTATAATTCATATTTTAATTAGAATGTAAATATTAATCATTTGATCATTTACAAAAAATTTGATAAAATAAAAAATTTGGTAAATTTTGACGGTTTCAATGGATAATTAATGTGATCTATCAATTCACCTTTATTTCAATTTTGAAACTTGATTTAGATCAGATTTTCATCAGTTTTTAATCATTCCAACATCTTATAAGTTGAGAAAATTAGAATCCATAATTTTAAATTTTCACTTTGAGTTTATCAGTGGTGTTTATGGATCAATAAGATTGCCGATCAATTATTCAATCCTTTACAAACATCCTTCATTCCAATACTCCAATAGGAGACCATATAGATAGATCTATACTATAAAGTTTCCTATTTATTCGTAAGTGGGTTTAAATTAGGGTACCCCTCATAAATTTGTAATCCAACATATTCTAACATCTAGGGTCATCCATCCAAAAATGACAAAAAATCCTTGGGGATGAAGCCTAGGGTGAAATTCAGTCCCAAAATGGAGGCCACCCAAGATTCCACGGTGTCAACTACAGGCCACTTTTCCACAAACATCCCAATTAAACAATTGTCCTAAAGAGAGTTGAGATTTTCCTAGAATCTTGCACCTTTGAAAATCACCATCTTTGGGGAGTGGAGGGGGGCATGATGGAAGGAACCCAACCAAATTTTCCTCCAAATTTTTGTTTGAAAGAAGTTCTTGGGGTGAATCCTCAACCCTATGCTCTAATGGAAGAGGCTTATTACTACCCAGAGGGATGTGGTTGGTGCCAAACATAAACCTAGCTGGATGTCTCCCCAAAGATATTTATACCACTTGACATTTTTTAATTGTTGTCCATCTAATCTTCATCATCCCTTCACTACTGGGAATCCTTGGTCACCTCTCTAAGCTCCCACTTTAAGCTCTTAGCATTTTAGGAAGAGTTTGTGACAACATTATTTGTGTGATTCTTCAACATCTCATATGAATGCACCATTATTTTTGTGGTCATGACACTATTCATGAGTTCTTGTATTTTTATTAACTCGATAATTAAATATGATATATTTTCAAATATTATGTAAGAGTCCAAATTTTAATATAAGGATCATTTTATGGTTACATTGTTATGTGATACATCAAAATAAATCTCTTCATCTCCGTTAATACTAAGAAACTTAAATATTAATTTTAAAAATATACTTATTTGTGATTGATATGTATAAAATTTAAATTATTTAATATATTCATTTTAACTTTTTATATATATAATAATATTTTTAATATACACATTAAATATTAAAAAATAAATAATAATTACATATTTTGTTTTTGTTGATATGTAAAAATCAATGTATTTTTCTCTATTAATAATAAAAAATCTAAATTATATATATATATATATATATGTATATATATATATATATATATATATATATATATATATATATACATATACATATGTATATATATATATATATATACATATACATATGTATATATATATATATATGTATATATATATATATGTATATATATATATGTATATGTATATATACATATGTATATATATATATATATATATATACATATATATATATATATATATATATATATATACATATGTATATATATATATATATATATACATATGTATATATATATATATATATACATATATATATATACATACATATATATATACATATGTATATATATATATATACATATATATATATACATATATATATATATATATATACATATATATATATACATATATATATACACACATATGTGTATATATATATATATATATATATATATAATTTAAATTATATAAAATATCATTTTTTATATAAAAATAAAATTCAAATTATATAAAATATTATTTTTAATAATTAATATATAAAATATCATTTTTAATATAAACATTAAATTCTGAATGATAAATAATATATAAATATATTGAAAGTGCCTTAAAATGTTATAATATTAAACTGTAATATTAAACCGGATTCAACTCCCAAATATATTTGCCATAATATAGAAGATAAAATTAAAAATATCCTAAAATAATAGAAATAAATACCTACAATTAATAATTATCTGAACTAAAACCCCACACATTAAAGTGTTATTCTTTAAATAATAAGGGTGTCATACACCAAGTCCTTGCGGGGCTAGCATATGATTTTGGTATTGAGCTCAAAACCAAGTATTTTGGTATTAGGTTTTCATAATGTATCTTTAAGATGGAAATAGTTCTAATATGCCCACTCAATCTCAAAATACAAAAGAGTTCAATACAATAGGATATAATTTATTTGTAGATATGATTTATTTGTAACCTTTAGTTTAATAATAGTGAATTAATATATATATATATATATATATATATATATATATATATATATATATATATATATATATATGATCTATATTAATTTCATCTATTTCTAATCATGCATCATAAGAAAATAAGTATGAATGGATAACATGTGTTACGAACCTTCAAGCAATCATATGCAATACTAAAAATATTGCTTTGAGTGTTATGACATATTATACATAAAAACATTTCTTATGATAATATATTTAAATAATTATTATTTCATATATTTTAGAAGTTTACTCAAATAGCCCTTCTACATTGGGAGAAGAGAAGTCAGATCTAAATACCAACAATTATATCATAAAGGGAAGGTTTATTCCAATTTGGTTCAAATCTCAAGTACAAGCAAACCATCCAACATTCTCTCTAATGTCAAAGCTTTGACAACATCAAGGGCATAATGAAGCATTCAATAGCTTTCCCATTTGCATTTAATAGTTCAAATTTATATATATCTTACTACTCTAACAAAATCCCATCATCAAAAGTGTTGAAATGGCAATAAAATGCAAATACTTGTAGATCAGCTTAAGTTCCATAATACTGAAATGTACTTGTAACATGCACTTGGAGATACATAGAACCTCTATCTACAAGGGTCCTTACATGAAAATTTCTATCAAATAAAGGTACGTGCCAAATAAAAGTAAACAATAATGTGGCTATTTCCACCTTTCATCCTATATCATCCCATATTGAGATATTAAATATCTTTAATATATAACACAAATAAATGTTTCCACTAGAATATCTTCATATTCTCAAGCCACTAACTAAAAACTTGTATAATCTTCTGCACATTTATTTTCATCCAACCACCTCAAGCCACAAAAGTTTCTTTTCTAGCACTTAATTCAAATAAGGTTGCCTTTAAAAAGTAAGCATATGTCTCTTATATTTTGAATCTATTCTAGACTATGGCAGCCTCAAAAACTCATATCTGTATGTCATAGGGACACATAAGGAGATATCATACTAAGACAACTTTATAGTCTACTATTCAAACCCTAGTAATTGCTCACAAATGCAAAATTAGTCTTCATAGTTAGAACCACTAGAAGTAGAAAGTTAAGTGGAAATTGACAATCCAAATAAGAAAACAAAAGACTTATTGTTCAATAATAGGATGGGCCACTGCCACCTTAGCATCCACCCCCCATACCACATCTTGAATATAGAGAAGGGTAAGAACCTCCACCAATATAAATATAATATCAAAAAACAAGTTTAGAATAAATAGCAAGCCTTGTTAGGAAATTGATCAAATTAGTTATGATAAAAGGTGTGAATTACACTCATTACTCAAATAGACACATCCACACTAACTATAAACTATTCATCAAATATATAAAATAAATTGGCATCATTATTTTCTCCACTTCAATTAATGTTAGAAATTGGTATTAGAAACTACAAATATACTTTAATACATTTCAAGTGTGCCCCTAGTAAACCATGACCTTTCATGTCCACTAGCCATCTCTAATGCAATGGAATAGCCACCCTTTTCAATTTTCTCCTCCACTATCTTGAGATTAGATACAAAGGGCTTCATCAATCCAGAAGCCAACTTCTCAGTCACCCCATCACTTGTTATAACTAGTTTGCACTTAGCAAAATCAACCCCAAAATCATATGCCACAAAATATACTATAAATACAGATACATGATACAATACAATTGATATCAACATAATGTATTAAAGCATTAACCTATGAAAATCTCAAAGATTTATTTGTATACTCTGAATTCTATTAGATCTCCACATAGATATGGATCCTCAACCTAAAGATCAAACTCGGGTCTCTTGAAAGGCACCCAATATTATCACTTATCTCCTAATCTTAGCACAATGCTCAAATCTTGATGAAAATCATGTATTATGGAACACATGGTAGGCCCAAATCCATAAGATTGGAAAGGCATATTTACAAAATTTTAGGAAAAACAAAAAACCTACTAGTTAGAAGATAAACAATGTGGCATACGTGCCTCCCATCATGTTACGTATAATTAGAATATAGGTAATATTATAACTAACATTGTTTCCAATTTCCCCCCTTTACGGCATGCACAATTTAGAGCTCTAATTGTATTAGATATTTATATCTCTTTAGAGAAATGGAGCCTTACCCAACAGACCAAATAGGGTCATCTGCAAGTCACTCACTACCATTCACCATCCCTTATGTCAGCATATTCACAATTGGTTAGGAAAATGACTAAATTTTCCATTACAACTGGCTAGGATTTTTATCTATATGCTGATGGTCTATGCAATTCATAACTATAGCTATGATTTTAACTGACATGAATGGTATGGCAATACCAATAATGGATTCATAGATCTACTATGAGTCTCAATTGATATTATGAATTTTACAATTTGGGCATAATGTAATGCAAAATGCTTACCTTATCCTAGTAGGTGTGAGTTGAAACACAATATAATCCAACACCATAACACCTATTTTTAACTTTCTCTATTATGAATTGTTTATGCACAACCAAGGCATCATAAAGCTCAAAACTTCATCTCATTCAAAAATATGAATTTACCACCATTAAATATAACATTATTATACACTATATTATTACTATCATACTAAATTTTTTTGAAGGACAAGACTTGAATATCAAACATAATTAAAAAACAATGGAAAGGATCCAATAACATGATATGTAATAGGCAACATATTAGCAAATTAAATATACTGTGTAAATTATTTGACTATATTGATATAATCATGTTTAATATAGGCTATAGATTATGAGTTTTGTAGCATAACTGAATGAAAAATACATAATTTAATGTCTTTAATTATATTGACATATCTATGCAGAATAGACACTATAGACAATGGACATAATACTAAGCCAATGTACAACAATCCAATGCCACACTATTTATACATTTTAATGTCTAATATTGATTTGGAACATTAATTTTTTTATTTTGAATAGATCCAAAAAAAAGTTTTTTTGGACATTCAAATACATATTTTTTTGTGTAAAAAAATATTTTTGAAAAATAAAATGAGTTCCATGAAGTGATCATTTTGGAATTCTATTAACATGTAGATTTTTGTCATTTTTTAACCTAGATAAAATTGCAACAAGCAAATATTAATGGAATTAAGAAAGTTTTATGACATGTATTAAGTTATTATCTTGATGGTTGTTTTGTTTCTTCTGGAAAAACAATTAGTGGCAATGGCTTTTTTTTAGGAGCACTTACTGCTCATAAATAGATGTGATGATGTTATTCATGGCAAGTGTAAAAGTGTCTTCTAGTTAAAAATGGTGTGGAAAAAATACTAAAACTGAGATGTCTTGTTTATAATTACTGAATGAGATTTTATTTATCACTAACAAATTTTCCTCGAGGAGACTGTAGTTCAAAGTGCATTCAATATGTCCATTTTTTATGTGTATGACCATTATAGTGAATGTTGGTATGAGTACTTTTGAGTTTGTTGATAGTTTACGCAATGTGCTGAAACATATGTTGAAGGATCATTTGTCAAGACTAGATGCTCACAATCATTGCAAAATGGTTGGAAAGGTGAAATGTGAACATTTTTTTGTTTTAACAGATCCTTGACCTGCAAACCAAAACTATGGTTAGTCATGTTGTGAGATAATTGAAATGCTAAAACTTATGCAAAGCCATATTTTTGTATTTGAGAGTGACGAGTGTGAAATATATGAGTGCCTCAATGTTTACTTTTTCCAAACTTTATAGATGGGCTTTTGTATATTGGTCATTCAACATGTCCAAAAAAGTGGACTAGCTTACACAGAGTAAATGGGTGCATCTACTTCCATTTCAGATGATGTTTTTGAAAAGCATTGTTGGTGTCTTTACTCATGATAGTGATTGGTGCAAGCTAGGATATAGATGTTTGTAGGTGTCATTAATTAGACATTGGGAAATAATTGTTAAAATTTTAGCTTTTTAAACATCAATATACATGTGTATGTTTTTATATACATAAAAAATATTACAAATGATGATGAAATATGAATAAGATATTTGGGTGAGATTTGTTACTATTGCCATGCCTTTTTTAGATTCACTATCTTTGAAACAAAGCTCATGTTGATTCTATTGTTTTTGGTGTCTAGATACAATGGCACTAATTAAATCTTGTATAGTGGTGTCAGGGGTAAGTCTATGCTTTTTACAAATAGTTATGATTTTATCACAATGCTATTAAGATGCAATACAAGGAAACAATCAACATCACCTCTCTCATACTAGCTTCTATTCTTTATTATGAAATCTATTATCTGAACACTTTTTCCAGGAGAGAAATATTATAAGAATTTATCAATCAATTTTTTGTTGATGTAGATTGTTATCATCATTTGACCAATTCTATCAACAAGATCAATGTGCACTATTTCTGTATTTGTTGGAGAGTGCAAATATTTTATGAAACTAGGGCCATAAACAACTATCACATCACCTTCAAAAACATTACCACATCTTTTTGTGAAGAGGTCAATGAGTGAAATTGGCATATGTTGTCTTGTGTTTAAGCTGTAATAATGGTTTGTAAATGTAATTTTTGAATACAAATATTCTATAATGGGATACAATTCAAAGCATTTTGAGATGGAAAAGTTAAAGGAAATTGTTAGTTTCATTTTTTTTTTGAAATGATATTTTTTCATATATTGTTATTGCTTAGAGAAAGCTGGAAAATAGAACATTACCACTCCCCTATTTTTTGTCACTCTGTTTCTGTATCCTAGCTATTATGTTTGTCTCACTCCATATTTAGTTTCATGTTTGCATCATGAAAATTGCATAAACATCTTTTTTTTTTGCAATGTTAAAATAGAAAGAGTAGGAAAAAGATATCGACTTTTTTTTAAAAATAAAAATAACTTTGTGCATTGTGTTTCTTCTTATTACGTAAAGTGACAAAAAAACATTACCATTTTGGTGGCTTTTATTATTCTAGTATTGTTTCCTAGCTAGTCTGCTTCTGTGGCTCCATATCTTACTTTCTGAAGAGGTTATGACAAAGCCATGGATCATTTCAAGAAATAATAAATTAGATGTAGGTTTATGTCAATGATGAGAAAATTTTGTTTTTTGGACATAAAAATGCTAAAAACATATAAAGCTATGTTTATTCAACACAACAAATAAACCATATTTCTTTTAGAGAGTTTTAGTATGAAAATCAAAGTAGTATTAGCTCTATTTTAATATCCATGTAGAAACTATAACAAACAATGACGCAAATCTTGGCTGGTTCTTTACTTGTGGCAATGAATGATGACACTTATTTTTTTATCATTGTAATTATGAATAATCAGATCAGAATGGTCATGCTAATCTATAGTTGTTTAAGTATATGTTTCCTACATAAAAACATGGCAATAGTGTTTTTGTTTGTTTGTAGTTCATTTTCTTGAGTTATAGCATAGCTTCGGCTCTAGATTTTTGTTTGAATAATAAAGATTTAGTGGCCAGGATATAGAATTCTATGTCAAAAATTATTTTTATTTTTTCATTTGTAGTTGTTATAAACATTAATTTTTGAACACTACACTATTTACAAACACACAAAACAATATTGCACTGAAAAATCATAGTGGCACTGCTTTTTTTAGTGTAGTTAAAACATGAACAATAGAAACCAAGCCTAGAACTTACCTATGTACAAACTCTAGATAAGTTGTAGACTTAGTGAGCCTAGCAAGATGTTTGTCTATCTTTATGAAGTCAACATTTAGGTTGGATAGGTCTGAAATATTTTCATTCAAATTAAGCACTTAGTGGTCAGGATATAGAATTCTATTTTATAATGTGCTATGTTTTTTTTTTTCAATTGTTACAAACATTCATTTCTCCAATTATGTAACAATTACTAATATGTGAGCAATAGAAACCAGGCCTGTAACTTACCTATGTTCAAACCCATGATGTGGTGTATGCTCAATGAGCTTGTTATTGATTTCAATAGTGTTGTTTTTTTATGTTTAAAAGAATGCATGAGGTTGTTGTTTTTGTCATAGAATTGCACCTTTGTTTTCTTGTACTAGTGTTCAAGCAGTATCATTCATGACTAGGCAAATAGCATTATGATCAGTCAAATAAGTATCTATTTCTAAAATCTAGTTATGTTATTTTAAAGTATTTGACCATACATAGTCTATGATTTTGTTTACATATTTTTTATGTTTTTTAGGGAAGCAATGCATGCTACAAACTAACATGTGTTTCTCAAGAAGCATTTCTGACTTGTTGGAGGTGGATATATCAATACTAAGGTCCTCCAATATGTAGAATTATTTTAATGGGATTGTATTTGATAGTGTTTTCTCTACAACAATTATGATATCTAAAATATAAACAGATGAAGATGCATATATGTTTACAATTGTAAATGCATGTTGGTGTAATTCAATTTCTATTGACAATGGTTCTATTTGATTTCTAGTGTATTGCATTAAATGTGAAGTATAAACATTTTTTTTCACACATATCATAACACCATGCAAATTTTATATTGAATTACAATTTTTGAAAATTAGAAAGCAATTAAAAGTGCTAGCACTTGACATGTATGTTTCTTGTAAGCATAATATGTCGCACTTCATCAAATCATGGTCATTAAAAATGTCTTCCAAATGTGGTTGAAAGATGTGAGTGTTCAATGAACATATTAATATAGATGAGTTAATAACACATGAATGTAAGTTATGCTATAATACCCATCTTGACTATGATTCTAATCTTGACATCTCATCCAAAATTTTTTTGATCTTGAAGTTTTTGTCTATAAGTGGGCTTAGCAAAAATAATTATTCCATGGGTTTTACATGAGAAAGTGTTGTATATGTCAATCCATGCCTATGTACACCCACTGGCTTGAATGCAACACCTCCCATGGTTAGACCCTAGAATCTATTTATTGTGCATGCATAAGCTAGTTGTATTGGGAACTAGTTTCATATTGTTAATGTTTTTTGGTGAGCAAGTTTTGGAGTAAGTTTTGAAATACAGAAGATCATATTCAAAATTAATTCAATATGGCTTCTATACAAATGAATATGTTTTTCTCTTTGTAAATGCCCAACATGACTTTCACTGAATTTAACCCAGATAATGTCATTGTTATCTTTTTTGGTGTATGCTTTAAATATACCATCATAACCATTGACAAGACCATCCTGCATATCTTAATTTCTAGAAAAAGGTTTGACTAGCATATCAAGTTTTAAAACAATTTTTTTAGGCAAGTATACAACATTAGCATATCCTTGACCTTCATTATATGTGTCATATTTCTTATCTATTGCATAAATAATAATTTCTTTATGCATATGTAGTGCCAACATTTTGGCATTGTGCACATCCACATCTTTATTCAAGTAAAAAAGATAAGCGAACAAAGGGTTATTTTGTGTTGGATGTAGACAATTGCAATTAAGGTATAGTATGCCATCTTTTGGATGTGAGCATGTACATATTTTGTTTAGAATAGCAATAAAATTTTGATCTTTTTGTCGCATAGTTCAGTGTAGCTAGTAGCATTTTATATTTTCTTACCAATTAACATATGGTATTATTCCTTTATTCATTTTTGGGTGTTCAAATATTAGGTAATCATTTATAGGCTGAGCTTGATAAAATTCTTCACAAAAGATCATATCAATATTGCCAATATACATGGTTGGCAATTATTTTATGTCATGCAGATGCCTATCAATATAATATAGCATTCTTTCTCCCACAACCAAGATTTCATCAATTATCACTATATGTAGTTGATTATAAAAATTGGACAATGTATCAAGGTACTCAATGCTCAGTATAATGAGTTATGACTTGTTTAAAGGCAACAAAAAAGTAGAATGTAGTGTTATGCCACCCACATTGTATGCATACCTGCCTTTGTATGCAAGAATGAGATCTTTTGGCTTGGATGGATCATTGTAACTATATTGTGCATAGATGAGAACTAATGTCTCATAAATAAATTTTGTTCTAAAAGTATTTCCAATGCCTGCACATCCTATTAAGAATAAGTACAATGGCTTGTTCTTGTTTAGACATTTTTAAGAAGAAATGTCTTTAACAATTGCAGCTTGTTCATCATTGAACACTTGTCTTTGTTTATAATATTCAACATTATCAGTAATGAACCAATTTCAAAGGGTTTCAAATTTTGTTTTTTCAATGAAAGGTTCATCAATAGTAAGTCCATATGTAAATCATACTCATTTTCTATAGATTTGTTTATGTCAAAATGCAATCTTGTTTTGCTTTCTATTTCCATATCAATTTCAAGCTAGGAAATAACATCTTAGATGTTTACCCATGTAGGATTGGGGTTATGATTGAATTTGGACACATTTTGTATTATCATCTTGATTTGAAAATTGTATGCCTATAGCCATATTTCAATGTTTTATTTCAAAAAAAAAACTATTTTAATTGTTTCTAAATGGCACATATAATATAAACTATTCATGGTAATGATTTTTAGGGTTAAGATGCTTATTATAATTAATAAAGCGTATAATTTCTGGCCCCTTTTTATTCAATGGCTTACCATTTTTTTGGTACTTTGAAACAAATTCAACTAGACAAACATGATCTATAGTTGTAGGATGGGAAATATAATAGTCTATCATAGATTTGCACATGGCATTTTTAGAATCATCTTATTCCTATCTCAAGAGAAAAGGAGATTCTATAACAAATATTTATTCATCAAGTCAAGATGTGCTTATGAAGGAACATGTTCTTGAGCAATGACTCAATGGAAATGATAAGACTAAGTAAATAGCTTGTTGTGTATAAATTTGTTGATAGTTTAGCATTTCATTCCCAAGTCTATGTAACATCTGAATGGAATCTATATTTTTTGTTTCATGTTGTCTCCATATTTTTTTCAAAGCATGAGTAATTTTTTGGTTGTCTTTTGTCATATATGAAGTACAATACATTGTTGTAGCATATGCACTTAAAATAAATTGTGTATATGTGTTGGCTTGCCATAGGTATGACATATTTGTTATGAAACTGTTACTCCACACTTGAGATGGCTAGCATGCAAGAAAAATGTTGGGTTGTTCAACTGTACTTTGTTTTGTTGTTATGTATTGAGTCTCATATATTTTAAGATCATGTAGGAAGATGTGGAACTCATCTGAAGCAATGTAAAGTTTGGTGCTTAGAAAAAAATTAATTTACTTTAATAATGACTTTGCAAGTTCATTTTTTTGTTTTAAATGGCTCAACTATTGTTGTTTGTTTCATTGGAAATTGGGGGAAATTGTATCTACATTTTTTGTCTTTCTTTTTTCTACAACTGCTCTTATGATGGTGTGTATGCAATTTTGCCAAGTCATTTTCCAAGATATTGGTGTTAAAAGTTATGTATTTATCTATAAAATGTGATATTTCTAAATTATCATTATTTCCATATATCAGTGCATTTTTTATCCATACCAACCATTGATCATGGGCATTTCATCTACGTTGGAATTCTATTATGCAAAAGTTATCTGTGATTTTACCAAGAAATGATTTATCTTCGCATAGCATTTGCTTTAATGCATTGATACAATGTTTGTAATAATGTGTGAAAGTGATTAGATCTATTTTCACAAGAAAAGAAATGTCATTTGATATATTCAATTGGTTTAGCTCTGAATTTGAGTTTTTATGATGTTTTAGATATAATTGTTTCAATGCATTGGTTAGTCACTACCAACAATGTTCAGCACTTGTAAAAGTCAAGAAAAATGTTGGAGGTCCTAATTGTCATATCATGGTAAACATATTTTTTTAAAACTTTGCATGTAATTAGGTGAAATATGATATTTTTTTGAAATCCACATAGCTAATTTTTGATTTGAGCAATTTTTATAAATTCAGTTTTTATTTGGCATCCTTGGCCAAAAACTTTCTTCCTTTTAGTTGACCCTTTCTAATTCAAATCCACATTGTCTTTCCAACCTAGTCTATGATTAATTTCACTACTTTGAAAAATAATTTAGTAAGATGGTATTCAAATAAGTGACCAGTATACAAAATCTCCCATTGTGACATTTTTTGATAGGAGTAACTCGACATAATGTCATCATCATGAGGATTACCAAAGAAAAGTGTTGGAAATTTCATTTATTATGAGTGTTTGTCTTTGAAAATACCAAGAGGATGGTTTCCTTCAACTGGGACTATTATAACTAACTTGTCTTCTAATGCAACAATACATGTCAAATCCAAAAATCCATGCACCAAAGTGTCATTAGGTTTGACTGATTTGTGTCATAAGACAAACTATTATCTCTATAACTAATGATTTCAGATTCATAGGACACATCATTCTTATTTTCAAGTTCTATGGCATTTATAGATATAAATGGTTTCCAATCTGATGAACAATAATCTATCCAACAGGGCTAAACTATATGTTTTGAACAAACATTTAAATGATGAACAGAAATCTCTACAAACAGGGCTAACCTATACGTTTTGAACAAACATTTTCTACACACAAAATATCACCTGGATTCTTCTTCAAGCTGGACAATTTACTCATGTGACATAAGGCTAAAAACCCATATATTCTTGGACAACATAGCATTTTAGATTTAAAGAGAAAATTTGATTTTCTGGCCTATCTAGCTAGACTCTGCCTGTTTAATTCTAAATGAAAGTATGAAGTTTCAATTGTCTATATAAAAAGGATCGAGTAATTGGTCACAAATAAGACTTACATCCAATGAGTCGTGATAGTTGGGGGATCCTCCTAGGTCAAAACCATCGCATGACTTCACAATGACCCAAATTTTGGAACGACCCAGCAGTAATATACGATCCAACAGTAACAGCTTCACAGGTGCATCGATTCATATGATTGGTCACAAACCAAACATTGGTTTTGTTTTATATTCAAATCTTTGCATATCAACAACAAATAGCCTTGATTTGTAAACCACCAGAATCGTATCAATAGAAAATAGCCAGCCACTTCTACATGATCTCAGAATCGATTTGCAAACAGCACACAACCTTTAAAAATATTCGATCTCAGAATCGATTGCACACAATAAGGATACATACTTTATTAATATTACAGGAAAATATATATATCTGGTGTTTTTTTTGTGCATTGCAGATCTCTCCCATGCCCTTCATTTATTCACACAATATACATATCCCCTATTTTACATGAAAATCCCCATACAAAACCATATTTTCTCAACTTAGATACTTAATTCTATCCTAGGCTTCATGCAACAACCTCCCAAAATGAGCAAAATAGTTCTCGTATCATAAGAAAACTCAAACCACTTAATAACTCGCCCAACAGACTCAATTTCATGCTTAAAGGGTACTTAGCCAAATTAAAAAATTTGAAAACTGAAAAATGGAGGGAAACTAACTTAGAACACCTAGACATGCTAAAACTCAACCAAGAACATGACAAATACATTCCTAGCATGAAGATGCTCCTGCATCATTCTTCCAAGGAGCAAAAGAAGTATTCTTCACTTGTTTTTTTTTTCTTCATCAATTCTTCTACGCTTGTGCCCAGCATAAGGATGTCATTTGTAGTCAACCATGTTGCATCTTCAGTTGGTAGATTCTTCCACTTAGTTAGATACTAGAAATATTCTTTGCCCCTTGTCTTTTTAACCACTTTCTTGTCTAAAATGCTCTCAATCTCCTTTGGCACTTCCTTTGGTAGTTATTGCTCCCATTGGATAACTTCATCTACCCCTGTTTCAGTCTCTTTAGCTGGTTGTCCTTCATCTTTGTATGGATATAGATCTGCAACATTAAAGATTGGAGAGATTCCAATTCATTTCGGCAATTCTATTTCATATGCATTATTTGAAAACTTCCTTATTACCTTGCATGGTCCTATTTTCTTTACCTTTAGCTTATTATATTCCCTTTTTTGGAACCTCTCTTTTCTAAGGTGAGCAAGAACAAAGTCTCCAACACTGAAACTGACCTCTCTTTTCTTTTGATCTGCTCTTAGCTTGTACTTGATGGTGTTTTCTTCAAGTTTCTTCTTTACCTGTTCATGAAAATTTTGCATGGCATTAGCAAATTCTTCTGCATCAGCACTCCTTGTCTCCATGCTACTTAGATTTATTAACTCATACACACCTCTTGGATGCATTCCATACGTAATTTGAAATGGACTCAATCATGTACTTCTGTTAGGAGAATCATTATAGGCAAATTCAGCTTGTGCAAGTGCAAGATCCCATTGTTTTGGATGCATACTTACCAAGTTTCTCAAGATGTTGCCTAAGCTCCTACTAACAACCTCTGTTTGGCCATTAGTTTGGGGGTGATAGGCTAAACTGAAACTCAATTGTGTACCCAATTTCTTCCATAAGGTTCTCCAAAAGTGTCCAACAAATTTGGTATCCCTATCAGAAACAATGCTTCTAGGCAATCCATGCAATCTAACAACATCTTGAAAGAATAGATTAGCTATATTAGTAGCATCACTTGTTTTGGAGCATGGAATAAAATGAGCCATCTTTGAAAACCTATCTACCACAACAAATATGGAGTCATGAACTTTTTGAGTTCTTGGCAAACCAAGTACAAAATCCATGCTTATTGAATCCCAAGGTCTATTTGGAATGGGTAGTGGCTGGTACAAACTTGCATTTTGACTACTTCCCTTGGCATATTGGCATGTTTTACACCTTTCAACAAATTTATTGACATCAGTACCCATACCTGGCCAATAGTAATGAGAACTCAATTGTGCTAATGTCTTATTCTGCCCAAAATGTCCTGATAAGCTACCACTATGCTTTTCCTTCAACAAATTCTCTCTCATAGAACTCTTGGGAATGCAAAGCTGGCTACCTCTGAACAGTAGACCCTCTTGGACCATGAAATCTATCCAAGGACTTCTATCAACCCCGAATGGATTCATGCAAGCTTCATATGGTTCCTTGAAGTCTGGATCTTCTTTATATAGCTCCTTCAAATCTTCAAATCCCAAAATGCTTACTTGAGATTCCTGCATGATCAGATTCCTCCTGCTTAGAGCATCTACAACCTTGTTAGATTGTCCTTTCTTGTGCTTAATAGTGAATGTGAAGCTTTGTAAAAATTCAACCCATTTAACATGCTTTTGACTCAACTTATTCTGATTGCTAATGAACTGTAAAGCATAATTGTCTATGAACAAAACAAATTCTTAGGCAAAAGATAGTGCCTCCATTTCTTCAAAGCCTGTACAAGAGAATAGAAT
Organism: Torreya grandis; assembly: GCA_037957365.1. Lineage (NCBI taxonomy): Eukaryota > Viridiplantae > Streptophyta > Pinopsida > Cupressales > Taxaceae > Torreya > Torreya grandis. The sequence goes on along the minus strand of JARHVA010000081.1, from coordinate 1,136,283 downwards.
TCATGATCATAGGCTGAGTACTTCTTCTTAGCATCACTTAATTTCTCACTAAAGTATGCTATAGGCTTCCCATCTTGGCTTAAAACAGTGCCTATTGTAGTTCCACTAGCATCACATTCTACTTGAAAAAGCTTATTGAAATCAGGCAAGGTTAAGATTTTCTCTTTAGTTACCTTCTTTTTCAATAATCTAAAACTCTTATCAGCAGCCTCAGTCCAACAAAAACTTCTTTTATCACCTTTGATTGTATCTATCATTGGAGCAACAATTCCACTAAAATTTCTTATGAATTTCCTATAGAAGCTAGCCTGACTGTGAAAGCTTCTTACCTCATATGTGCTCCTAGGTGTAGGCCACTCAAGTATAGCCTTAATCTTCTCCTTATCCATCTTCAATTCTTCTTTTTAAATCACAAACCCCAAATATATCAACTCTGTCTTCAGGAAACTGCACTTTTTTACATTGATTAGCAATTTCTCTTCATGTAGCTTACTCAATACCATCTTCAAATGTTTCAAATGATATTCCTTAGTTTTAATAAACACCAAAATTTCATCCAAATAAACTATCACAAACTTACCAGTGAACTCCTTAAGCACTTCATTCATCAGCCTCATGAAGGTGCTTGGTGCATTGGTTAGTCCAAATGGCATGACTAACCACTCATAGAGTCCATCATTGGTCTTGAAGGTTGTTTTCCTTTCATCCCCTTCTCTTATCCTAATCTGATGGTAACCACTTTTCAAGTCTATCTTAGATAAATATGTAGCTCCACTCAAACAATCAAGTAAGTCATCAATTCTAGGCAATGGAAATCTATACCTGATAGTAATCTTGTTGATTGCTCTGGAGTCTGTACACATTCTCCAATTCCCATCCTTCTTAGGACTCAACACTATGGGGATAGTACAAGGACTTAAAATCTCTCTTACCAATCCTTTGTCTAACAATTCTTGAACTTGGTGCTTGATCTCTTCATTTTCCTTTGGTGTCAACCTATAGGCAGCCTTGTTTGGAAGATTTGCTCCTGGAATCAAGTCTATGTGATGGCTAATGCTTCTCAATGGTGGTGAATCATTAGGTAAATCATCTACCACAATGTCAATGTACTCATTCAACATATCTTGAATCTCTAACGGCAAATCAATCAACTAAGTACTAGTGACTACACTCCTTGGCTTACCAATTATAGCAAATTTTACCTCTTCTTTCTTCATTTGATGTAGAAACTCTTTACCACTCATTATCAATACTTTAGAATTCTGTCCAACAATAGCAACAACCTCTTCTTTCAATGGTGTGAGTGTATGCTTGATCCCATCCTTTTCAAACATGTATGTATTCTGCCTTCCATCATGCATGGCCTTCCTGTCAAATTGCCAAGGCCTTCCAAGCAAGATATGACATACATCCATGGGCATGACATCACATAAAATCTGATCCTTATATGTTCATATCTGAATATCTACTTTACATTGTTCATTTACCAAGAGTTTGTGTCCTTTTTGTAGCCAAGAGACTTGATAAGGTGTAGGATGTACCTCCTTCTTCAAGCCTAATTTCTCCACCATCTCAGTTGACACAAGATTGTCAGTACTCCCACTGTCTATGATGACCTTGCAGCATTTCCCCTTACTTTTACATGTGGTTCTAAATAGAGTTTTCCTTTGAGGTGGTTCTACAACTTCTTTGTTTGGCTTCAATAAGATTCTTTTCATCAAAAGAGACTCACCTTCTTCTGGGGTATCTTCATAAGCTGCTGCAACTTCTTCATTTTTTTCTTCACTTTGGGTCACATGTACACCCCTCTCATGGCTGGTAGAAGGGTTCTCTGGACACTCATATGCCCTGTGTCCTGCATACTTGTTGCACCTAAAGCATTTGCCCATGAATCTTCCTCTTCCTCTTTGATATCCTTGGTATGGCTTTCTTCCTCTTGGTGTATAGCTGCCTCTTGAACTTTGTGAGTTGCTGGCCTCTTCTTGAGATGTTTTTAGTTGTCTTCTACCTCCTTGAAATCATCTACCTCTGATGGATCTGCCCCTTCCTCTTGAGAAGGATGTTTGTTTTCTTGCAATCTTCTCCTCAGCTTTCAAGGCAAATTGATATGCCTCTTCAACTGTCTTAGGAATGAGAAGACTAATCTCATCTTGAATGGAAAATTTCAAACCATTAGTGTATCTAGCTACCTTCTCTATGTCATCCTCAATATGACCTGATCTTATGGTTAACCTGTAAAAATCTTTAATGTATTCCTTTACAGACATCTCTTTTTGCTTCAAATTTTGTAATTGCTTGAAAATATTGGCTTGATAATCTTTAGGCATAAACTTACCTTTCATTTTTGCTACCATTATGTCCTAGCTTCTAATCTTTGGCTTCCCTTTCCTCCTTCTTTCTTCTTGCACTCCATCCCACCATAGGGATGCATGGCTCTTTAACCTTGTCATGGCATACTTGACTTTCTTATCATCTTCTTCAATTCCTTCATACTCAAAGTATTTGTCTAATGCATTAATCCAATCAATTAATTCTTCCACATTCAAATTACCTTCATACATTAGAAACTCCAATTTTGGCTTTGTGTTCACCTTCATAATGGCTCTAATCAACCTATCTTCAGTTGTTTCTTCTTCCACCACCAATTCCTCCTCTAGTGGTTCCTCTTCTCTATCACTGACTTCACCCATGCCAGTGCCTCTTCTTTGAGCCATCTCTAGGTATTTTAGCCTAGCTGTGAGGTTCCTAATCTCTTTTGCCATTGCAACTTGTCCTCCAGGTCTCCTTCATCTAGCTCCACCTCTGTTCCTAACTCTCATGGCCATCTTGCCTCTTCTTCACAATCACGTTCTTCTTCTCTTTGACTTGGATCTTTAGATTGTGCACAATCCCTTGGGCTCTGATACCAAATGATGAACAAAAATCTATCCAATAGGGCTAAACTATATGTTTTGAACAAGCATTTAAATGATGAACAAAAATATTTGCAAACAGGGCTAACCTATATGTTTTGAACAAGCATTTTCTACACACAAAATATCACCTAGATTCTTCTTCAAGCTAGACAGTTTACTCATGTGACATAAGGCTAAAAACCCATATATTCTTGGACAACATAGCATTTTAGATTTAAAGAGAAAATTTGATTTTCTAGCCTATCTGGCTAGACTCTGCCTGTTTAATTCTAAATGAAAGTATGAAGTTTCAATTTTTTGTATAAAAAGGATCGAGTAATTGGTCACAAATAAGACTTACATCCAATGAGTTGTGATAGCTGGGCGATCCTCCTAGGTCAGAACCATCGCATGACTTCACAATGACCCAAATTTTGGAACGACCCAATAGTAATATACGACCCAGCAGTAACAGCTTCACAGGTGCATTGATTCATACGATTGGTCACAGACCAAACATTGGTTTTGTTTTATACTCAAATCTTTTCATCAACAATAAACAGCCTCAATTTGTAAACCACCAGAATCGTATCAACAACAAATAGCCAGCCACTTCTACATGATCTTAGAATCGATTTGCAAACAGCACACAGCCTTTTCAAATATTCGATCTCAGAATCAATTGAACACAAAAAGGATACATACTTTATTAATATTACAGGAAAATATATATCTGGTGTTTTTGTCTGTGCATTGTAGATCTCTCCCACACCCTTCATTTATTCACACAATATACATATCCCCTGTTTTACATGAAAATCCCCATACAAAACCATATTTTCTCAACTTAGATACTTAATTCTATCCTAGGCTTCACGCAACAACCTCCCAAAATGAGCAAAATAGTTATCCTATCATAAGAAAACTCAAACCACTTAATAACTCGCCCAACAGACTCGATTTCATGCTTAAAGGGTACTTAGCCAAATTTAAAATTTTGAAAACTGAAAAATGGAGGGAAACTAACTTAGTACACCTAGACATGCTAAAACTCAACCAAGAACATGACAAATACATTCCTAGCATGAACATGCTCCTGCATCACAATCAAAGTTAATTTTCACATCATGAGCAATGTACAATTTCTAGGCATAAAGTTGTTGGAGTGTTTCCATCACAAGTTTGGAGAGAACTCTTCCTTCTTGGTACACATTTTTGTATTCCAATTAGCATTTTAAATATATTGCAATACTTGTTCTTTCATCTATGGAACTAGGTAATACTTTCTAAATTATATCAATGCTTGAGGGAACATTGATAATCGATCCTGTCAATCCATTTTGTGGTTTTTTGTAGCCAGGTTTCGTATTTGTGAAAATGCAATTCCAAGCACAAAAAGTCTTTCTTCAAGATCAGATCACATATTTACAAATTGTACTTCTTTGTTTAGTATAATATTAATAGGTGTTTCAAATGCATGAAGTTTTCCATTTTTAATGATTGATTTCATGTTACACATATTTTTGTTGGAGAGTTGATTTTGTGTCTAGAATTAACCTTTCTCAAGTGTCCTTTTTAGATTGAATAAAAGGCTTCATATTGTGTTTAAATTTTAGTTGTTTGAAAACAACACAAACATGGACTGGTGTGTCCACAATTTTTTCATTGAACTTATTTATTGATGTTGATATTAATAGTCTTCCTTTTATTATTACTTTGTTTCACGCCATGATATTTAAGAAACATGAAGAGATGATAGGCCCATGTAATGGTGGTTTCATATTAGTGGCAGTAGTGTCAAATTGTAGGTTTATATTCTAGTATTTTGTTAATGTGTTGCAGTCCAAATGCATTGTTTTTTTTCATGTATAATGTTTTTTATTTGGTGAAAAGAGAATTTGTTTTGTTCTTGGTAAGTTTCTATGCATCAACAATGAAACTAGTTCCTGCTTCATCATGTTCTTGTGTTGTCAAAGGTTCATAATGCACATGTGTATCTATTTCAAATAAAATGATGTTATATAAAGATTATGACTGAGCAGAGGCATTGTAGGTCTTGATAATTTGTAGCATTTTGGATGACCATAGGTGAATGCTTACATTCAACACATTTGAAAGCCATTCGATAGTGAATTCATTGCCTTCTATTCCACCTTCATCATACATAAAACCCATTTTTACAATGTATGCTTACCAATTTGCAATAGCATGTATTTTTTATGACATCATCTATTAGGTTATTTTTCAAACAAGTGTGTGCCTTTTTTTCTAGCAATAAATGCATTACAAAAAGATTGTGTTGAATAATGACGCAAGGAGCACATGTCAAAATCATTTTTTTTCAAATAGAAAATAGAGCTAAAGATGCTATCACCATAGCAAAATGTGATTTATATCATTATGAATAGGCCATATGATTCCCTTTTTCTAGTATTTGTATGAAAATAAAGAGAAAGCATAGAGCAATTTGTTGATAGTAGGGTTTTTGCTAGGGGGTTTGATAATTATTTATTTTTGTATAATACAATGGTTCGTAAATGCCAAAGATTGGATTTTGGTCATGAAATAGAATGTAATATGGAGGGGTGGGAGCATTTTCATTGAAATGAAAGTATCTACATTTTATTTTCAAAGACCAAACATAAATGGAAATATTTATCCATTTAAAAATCTGATTTATGCAAGAATTATCACCCCATAGACCATGCTCACCGTTACCTATACTTGAAGTTGCATAAATTTGCATTCGACGTAAATATGTTTTAGTGTCTTCTATTTGGTACAATTTATATAGCTCTCTAGGATCTAATTTCAATGCAAAAGATCTTAGTGCATGGGTGTCATTTTTTTTAAGTAGCTAAGGAAATGTTCTATAATTCTAGTGTGTAGCGCTATTGATGTGTATCAGAAGTGCAATAGCACTTAAAATGCATCAAACTAGAAAATACCCACATTGTATTTAAAATTATGAATTTTAAAAATGTTTTCTTTTTCTAAAGCATCATCTATGTTATTTGCATTGTGTTCTTGATAGTGACTTGTATTCATTGACATCAATGATCAATTGATTAATATAAATATGCATTGTTTTTTGTTTTACATTTATCAAATCCATTTTACAATGCCATGTAAATCAGGTGCAATTCAAAGCCAAGGCAACATAAAAGTTCAAAAATATTTTCTAAAAATAAACACAAACCTATTGCAAACTAGTTGGATATCCACTAGTTTTAGCACCAAGGGTTATGGTATTTAATAATTTTTCCCTTATTTAAGGAAATTGGATACCATAATCTGCACACAATTACTATGGATAAAATAAACTTTATAGATCCTAAATAGATATATTAATATTCAAGAGATCTAGTAAGCAATCTAAACTCTTAGTAAAAGATAAAATATTTGGATTATTTAAATTCAAGAGACCAATAATATATGTAGAACAACTAGGATCCATCCATGGTAAAAAAAGAAAAGACCCCAAAACTTTTTTGAAGTACCAAATCAAATTTAAAAAACTAGTAAATTATTTTAAAGAAAAGTAATATAATATTCACCTATCCAACACAAACTAAACATTTTTTTCATAGAATTGAAATAAAAATTCAAATTTTATAGTTTTCTGAACTAGTCTCCTAGTTTAATTGGGAGCCTAAAAGATAACAAAACCACCTAGGGGCTTGCATTGTGAAACTTGCTTCAAGATTGGCAAAGTTTTTTTTTTTTGTAAATGGAATGAGTCATAAGTCTTTCCTAACTCAAAATCATTATCAGTGTTGAAACATTACACACACTCCAACACATGAAAGGATAGAGATATAAAGAGTGATATTCATAAATAATAATAAGCATCATTACACAACTCCAAATATAGACATAACACTATTTACTATTTAGCAATAGCATAAAATGTTTGACATTTGGAAATCTAATTTTTCATCACACATTTAAATATTCACATTTCTTATCACTGTGTTGTAATGTTTCTCTTCCTTGGTAATGTGTTTTAATGCTCATTTTTTGTAATGTATTGATTTTTATGATCTAAGCTAGAAGTTTTTCTTGATTCAATTGCATTTTTTGATATAAATTTTTCTTTCATGAAGATTCATGTATGGAGATTTACATCAACAAAATTGGTGTAGATTTTTTAAGTGTTTCTTTTTTAGAGTGTCTTTTCTCTGGATTATAATGTTTGGTTCTTCTTCCTAGCATGCATTTTAAACCTAAGGGTGTCATCTATGACAATATAGTTATTGTTTGTTTTCTGTTAAGGAGACTTATCTTTTTATAAGTTGACTTCATTATTGTCCCATTATTGAAATAAAATTAGAAGATTGGAGTTGGATGGGAAGATAATTAAGTTTCAAATTATAAGCTCAATTATCTCTTTGATTTGTGAGAATGACAAGTTTTAGGAACTATGACATTGATTATCACTAACACCACCCTTCAAATAGATAACTGTGTTTTATGTTTCTATTTCTCAATTGAAAGTAACTTATTGAATATTAAGAGAAATATAGACATTGTATTGTAAATTCTATGGCAACAAAAAGGAATTTAGCATCTCCTAATCAAATATTAGTATGAATTCCACAAGTTGGTCTTAGATTGAGTCTAATATAGATTGTTAGCTATAAGGATGCACTTGATGCACCAACAATCAATAAAACCATCTAGGAACATAAAATGAATATTAAGTTAAAGAGTAGAATGAAAATGAGACCAATGTGTAAATGATTATAGGTTGTATTTAGGCTTCAAATTCGAGATATTATCTATTTGTATTCAAATATGTGAGGAAATTTATGTCTATTGACAATCTCATAGGCGTTTTAAGGAACCTTGGCATATAGGTCATGATGAAGTTACAAAAATCTTATAATAAAAGTTACAAAGGAGAATGAGTGAATTACAAAGAATCTAAGGTCTCTTAGGGAGTTGCAAAGAATTTTGTCATAACTCAGGCCTTAAAGGAATCTAATATCCAACAAGAAAGAAACAAAACACATTATAAAAAGACCTTTAAGTCTTAAAGGAAAGGATATATGTTTTTTGGAGTATTATGGGGGAGTCTATGAAGAAAATGTTTTAGCTTGGTCATGCTACCCTTGAAAGTCTACGCCTGAGATTGTATTCATACCTCTTCAGGAAAGTTATATTTTTCTTCGGCTACTATTTGGAAGTTATTATAATAATAGTAAATAATTTATTTAGAGTTTTCCCAAATATTTTAGCATTGATTTTGTAACACTTAGTCTAGGACTCTATATTTATTGAGATGCTTTAGAATTCATTATTCAAAAGAACAAAGAAAAAACATGTTTGAGATTTACATTTCAAACTCTTGATTTCAACTATTGTTTTTCCCATTTATTATCAGGTTTTAAATTTTTTATGTAACAATGTTTAATCCAACATGTAAAAATGAAGCAAGTTGTAAAAGGGATATTAAAACTTTGAGGGAGGAGTGTGTGTGTTTTACATTGTTATATAAAGATTACGTGGAAACAAATATTTGGTCAAGTGCAGCGTCTGTATTACCCTTGGAAGTCTTATAGGCCCTAGTGTAGTGTCTTTTGAGCTAACATTTGAGTTCTACTTTCTAGCTGAGAAGTTTAGTTGAAATAAAAATATATAAGTTCCTCCTATGTTTTGGGGACCTTTATTTTGCATGGTTGATTTTCAACAGTCTACCTTTACATATTGCTAGAATCAATGATGTCTTATCCTCTATTAGTTCTAGTGACTGTTTGACAAGCAATCCATCAAAGCAATGGACATAGGTTATCTGCAAGCAGGACATCTTATATTGTGTGAGAAATACATTGATGGGATTTTAACCCATGATTAGTTTTTGGCATTCTCCCTCAACTTCTCTGGTTCCACTTGTAGAGACTAGGAGAAGTCAATTCTGGTATCAGCGAATCATAAAAAAAAAACATAGACTTCTATATCCAACAACTCACATATTGGTTGTTATTTAGAAGATTGAATAAATGGATGAAATCTATCCCATCTATATATAAAAGACAATCTTTACATATAGCATAGGAAATTTATGCCAAAAGTAGAGGAAACCCATGATGGAGAAATTTTCTTTACAACCATATAGATCCAAATGGACCAGTTCAAGTAGTAGTAGGATGCATTGCTTGAGACACTTATTTAATGAGTTGGATTTTACTTATAGGTGCATACAGTGTTTTTTCCATGCAAGGAATTTCATTTGATACCTAAACCTGTAAGACTTTACATTGGCTACAATCATGAGATTTAGATGCTAGAGGAAATCGAAAGTATTCAATGGAAAGAGTGCAGTTCAAAATCCAAGAGCACACTTCAATCTATTTTGATGAAAAGACTACTACAATGCATGAAGTTAGTCAAATTCATTGCTAGTTAATGGTACCTTGTGTGTCCAATGTCCATTAGGGTTGGCTTTATGGGCACATAAAAAATATTTATAGTCGAGTATACTTTTATTTTCATGATAGTAAGGTTTGTAATTTTTTTTAATTAATCTCACTTACAAAAAACAAAAGAGCTAAATTGGGAAGATAATTTTAAATAGGCCCTTAGGATTTAGAGCAGGGCATGTTTTGAGAAGCAGTTCTTTGTCAACATTTCTAGAGAGACTGTCTTGGCCAAGTCCAATAATCATACTTCACTTGGAGATTTTCTCTTGGTAGGAGCTAGGGTCCATATATCCCTATGAAATTTCTCTCTTCTTTATATATCTTGGAACCAACATTTTCAATAGTACTACTTCTTTTTCATAGAACTTTTGCTTTTCCAATTCTTTAAAAAAACAAAGAAATAGGTTATTAATTTATTTGTGAATATTAATATTTTTCTATTTCTGAATTTTTGTTTCACCTTTTTTAATTTTCCAAACATAAAGTATCTACTCTAGGGTTTGCAAAGGTTAAATAAAATTTCTATTTGAGCTCATAAGAGTGGTATCACAATGAATTTCATGGCCTCGTGCATCGGCTTCATATTTAGCCACTCATGGGGAAATGAATAGAGGAGGATCATTGATTTAGCAATACTATGTTCAGATCATAGGAATAATTCTCAATAGGAGAGTGTTGTACCACAAATTCAACAACCTAGGTGACAACAACTTGGACAACATTATCACTCACCATTATGTGTAGAAGAAGATTTAGTTTTGAGCAGAGTCATTATCACTACTAATGGGGCAACCCTCATTATCATATATATTAGTATTAGGTGATAAACATATTGTCTGGTTTTAACATCTAGGAGGAAGCTATTGAGTAAAATTCTTTAACCTTGGCTTGCCTAAACCCCTTCCACCATGTCTGCAAAAATATTAACAAATTGCAAATGCATACATACCTCTATCAACACCAAAATGCATGAGGTCCATTTTAGTGAGTCCTACTCTCTCTAGTCTAAAATTGGCTTCATTCTTCCTTTTCAAGATTCACCATAATATCTCAGCAAAATAAGCTAAATTTTTTTCATAAAATCAAAAATATTAGCATCCAATGTATTTTTTTGGCTTAAATATCAAGCCAATACCAAAATATTTTCCAATTCAACACAAATCGTGTATACAAAGCATTTATATATCAGGCCTATAATTAGTGCAGATAAAAGTTAGGTTTTAAAAGATCTTATATCAAACCTAGATTTAGCAAGGATAATATCATAAGGTAGCTTATGTCAAAAGACCACATATTTCAAGATCTTAGGGCTATAAATGTAGTTTGATTAGTCTCCAATGGTAGGTGAATCTCTTGTTTGAATAGGTTGTGTTTATATGATATTTTGTTCATATTATTACTTATTTTGATGGCACCATCTTTGTTTTGAAACTTTTTCCTCATGGTAAATTTGATGTTTTGTGGGCTTCTAGTTTGAAGTGCAAACTGTCCTATAGTTTCAATCAAAATGGAGACTCATCAATGAGATCAATGTGTCAGTTGACATGATAACCAGAACCTAAGCACAACTAGCACAGGTTATCACACATAATTAATATTAAAAATAGAACAAATGCCATGGTTTAGGTATCAATGCACCAAGAGAGAAGTTCTAAAAGCCACAAGGATCTAAAATGGTGTTTCCTTAATATCCTAATAATTTGATAAAACATAAAAAGAGTTTTTCGTTTTCCTTTGTTTTACTAAAACCTAATTGGGTGGGGAAAATCCTTATTTCCATCATAGCCTCCAATTCTTCCTTCCTATTAATCATCACTTGGCTTTTATCCTTATAGGAAAGGATCTATTGCTCTGGCTGGGAGGAGTTGGCATGGTATGCTCTATATATTTCCTAGTTAAAGCGATGGTTCTTTGATCCAAATAAAGGACTTAGGTGTTTGATTTTCACAATATCTTTAGTTTTGGCCAACAAACATGAAAAATGAAGATAAGATATTGGATAGAGTTTGATGCTTTTCTACCCTAAGCAAAGGAGAGAGTGGAAAAAAACTAACTATTTTTAAACATCTATGGAAACTAGAGCAATAATTATAGGGTGGTTCTCAATCCTAATCAGAGGACTCCAGAGAGCAAATATTCTCATTTAAGTTTTGAAATAAACATGAGTGATGATAACCAACATAAATAGGGTGGGAACCCTATAAATTAGAGGCTAAGAGAAACTCCCCTCTTAAAGTTTTATGATTATATTGAAGTTATTAGGTCAAGGGTTTGGATATGAAAGGCATTCTATTTTTTCTAATCAATCATTAAACACTTTTGCCAATTACCAAATAATAAAATTTTCTTCTTTGCATCTTGAAAGGACAACATTTAATTCGCTGCATCGACTAAAGGAGGATAGAAAGAGGGAAACAACGAAGAGGAAAAATACTTTAAGTAACATCTTGGCACCTCTGTGTTTGTTCCTACCATAACTTTGGAGCATATATTAACATAAACTACTTTGTGGTCTCTAGAAGCATGAAACAAGAAGGCACCATTCGATATGGTCAAGGGAATTCTGCCAAGTCATCCTTTCTGCGTCATTGCTATGTCCATCAGTGCATTGAAATAGACCATTAGGAGGCATGTTGAGGCTTAGAAGCCAACTACTCCTTAGTTGTTTCTATTCATCAAACACAAGTATATTCAGAGGGTTTTGGAAGATGCTTTACTACTAACAAACCCTCCAAAATTAATCCTGCAATAAAATAAGACCCAAAATCAGATGTAATGAAACAACAAAATCTTAGTGCGCAAAGAAAAGATAAAATTCCACTAACCCTTGTAAAAATCTTCTAAATTAGAGAAAATGAGCTCTGATTACAGTTACACTTCTCAAAGTTCTTTCAAGAATGTAAATTCTTGGACAAAAATTCAAGGTTGAAAACACTATGAACTACACTAAAATTTAGGGAAAAGGCACTCTTGACATTAAAAACTTGTAAAAAATTTAAGAAAATCAACATTTTCAAAGGAAGAAACACGAATCATATCAAGATCGAAGAATTTTTTTTGCATCCAACGCACACCACAAAATATGTTCCTATGTATTTGTTTGATTTAACTGTCAACCAGGCTAAATAACATCACCAAAGCATGGTCAATACCCTGTGTTTGTTTGATTTGATGTGAACAGAAGACAAGGGGGTAGATTTATCAACAACAAATCTATCATCGATCGATGGGATTAAAAGCACCAAGATACACGTGGTATTGTTAGTGGAATTTTTCCACTTAAAAAAAAAGATGTTAAGCATTACGACATCCATGTGGTACTCCTTCCTCCATGATAGTATTTCCATTCCATCTAATCGATGATGTCATTGGTCTATAAAGTTAGGTCAATATCAACGGATTATTATTAAGTCGAGGGCTAAGATTTAATTAATCAAAGATGAGGAGAGTGGGAGAGTCACAACATGATCCAAAACTATGTGAAAGGCATTTATTTCCAGGGTTTGCACCAATTGTTGCAACAATCAACATGATGTCATGGTAGACCTTTGCCATCAGCGTGCAGTCTTTTACTTGGGTCCATGTGTTTACTGCAATCGTGGTACAAAACAACCGAATGTAAGGGTGGGGCAAAGTTGTAGGTAAATGAATTATATTTGAAATTCATGAGATCAAAATATAGGCATACAAAAAGACAATGTATTTATGTTTTGGTGAATAACATATTCTATTTTTAGTTTTTACATAAAAATTAAAGGACAATGCATTTATTCTAATTACTATTGATGATGTCAGCGCTCCTTCCCTAAATAACATTTATTTCCAGAATTTACACCAAAAACAATACATTTTAATTGATGAAAAAAATAAAATTTAATCAAAAGTTGAAACATATTAAAAACTTTAATACACCCTTCTAAAATAATAATAAAACATCAAGACATACTACCACACATTAAAGTGTTATTGTTCAAATAGTGATGTCTCTTTGTTCTTTAAATAGTAATAATGAGACATACTGTCTTAAAGGTCGTACTCTACACCCATCTAGGCTTTATCTCGTACACTTCTTCCGATGGGAATCATTTAAAATTTTAATCGTCTAATATTTCTTCTTCTGGAATCAAGAAAAGAGCCGACGACACTCGATCTTCAGTTGAAGCCAATATGGGTAATATATTTTTTTATTCAAATTTCTTGTTTTCCAGAGATATTGCAGGATTGCAGACTGGTTACGCTTTCAACAAAAGTATAGAAAGCAATAATCATAACAGAGATCAAATCGAGGAACAGTGTTTCTGAATCCTTAATCGTTTTTGCCCAAACCGAGCGTAGAGAGGTTAAATGGATACATAACAGAAGAATCTCCACTCCAAATCTGGTGTGCAAACATGGCATAAACTTTTTCAGTAGGATGAGGTCGATCCCAAAACAAGTGTGCGCTTGTGTCGTTGCAAAACACACCCTGCAGACTCGTCTGTCCACAGCTCACTTGTGCATTGAACATTCCTGATCCACAACATGCCGACTTTGCATCCCTAAATCCTGCACCCCAAAATTTACATTCACATTTCAGCTTGTACCAAATCTTAAGAAAAAAATGATATATAAAGAATTAGTAAACAAATGTAACTTACCGTAGGATTCAGCGTTCTGAATTATGTTCATAAAATAATCGCAAGCATTAAGCTGGATGATGCTCACTCCATCAAGTTTTTTATTGAGGTGAGCCACAAGTGACTTCAAAGCAGTGTTGTACGCCAGAGCCAGATGGTTTGCGACCTCCGTACATTAAAAAGGTAAACTGGCTGTTTTACGGACATAAAGTCTACGTGTAAAACGAATGTAATGGTGTTGGCAGTTTCATTGTTATATAATAATAATAAAAATTTTAACGTCCACGAGACTAAAAATAGTCTATGGGACAGCAAGACAACTCAAGCAGATTTAAGTAGCACTGTTCGCTTCTTGTGTAGGTTGATGATGAGCCCCCCTAATTGCTCAATGTGCTCTTCGTTGAATAGGTTATGCCAAGAACTGTCACATATAGTATCCGCAAATTTATCTCTGCTATCTTTGTAGGCCTCACATTCTAGAATAAAGTGCTGTTCAGTTTCCACTTTCCCAGAATTGCAAAATCTGCAAATTCTCTCTTCCCAAGCCTTCTTTGGCCTCTTCCAACGCCCGGTCTCACAACGAAGTTGGTGAGAGTTGGTTCTCAGCTGAGCAATAAGAATTTTAGCCCTCCAAAAAATGTTGGCTCCTATGTACGCTTTTTGGAGTTGATCACAAGTGGGGTTGAACTCATTTATATAATATAGTTTCTTCCTCCCGATCTCGCTTCCCCAATTTCTCTTGTAAAATTTCTCCATAACAAAGACTTTTATTTCTTTATTATTTGTGGGGCACATATTGAATTGAATATTCCATTTACTCATCCATGTGATATTTTGTTGCATCCATGTCCTTTTTCGCTTACATAGTGTATCACTAAAAACAACTTTAGGCCATCTATCCTCTTCCATTTTTTCAATTCTTTTTAAATAGCTTAAAAGGCGAACCATAGCAAGTGCCTCGATAGGAACAGCTCCCATTTCACTTAGCATGATGTCATATGGAACCGTGCTTTTGATTTTAATCTTGCTTGTAATCAAGCGCTTTTGGATTCCTTCAATTTGTTTCCATTGTGTTATAGTAGTGCTGCTGGCCCATAATTCACACCCGTAAAGAACAACTGGCAGCACAAGAAGACCGAACAAGGTTTGAATAGTTTTCCAATCCCACAACTCCGCTTCACGGCACTTATTCTGAAGAGCATAGAAAGCCTTCCACCCACCTAGTGTCCTTTTATACCTGCAGCTAGACCAGCTTAGCTTTTTGTTGAAATCGATGCCAAGGTATTTATAATCCGCAACCTCTTCTAGAAGACTTCCATTGTAATAAAATTCATGTTGATGTTGTTTTTTATTATTAGAGAAAATCATAACCTTAGTCTTGCTGATATTGACCTGCATCCCCACCATTCTGCAAAAGCGCTCAAGAGAAGATAGATGGTCTTGCAAACCACAGGCAGATTTGGTAATTAAAATGAGATCGTCCGCATATAAGAGCAACTTTATAACAAATTCACCTAGCTGAATGCCTTCGCCCTTTTGTATGTTTAACCACTCTTCCATTTTATCAATATATAAACCAAATAAAGTAGGAGACAAAGGGCAACCCTGTTTGACCCCGATATCGCTCCTGAAACATTCTGAAATGCCATCTGAAGTTCTGATTTTCACTTTCACCTCTTCGTACATCCTATGAATAGCAGCTCTGAGATGTCTAGGAATCCCCAATTCTTCCATCCTAAACCAAAGCTTGTCTCTCGGAACGGTATCAAAAGCCTTTTTGAAGTCAACAAAGCAACAAAAAACCTCTTCCTTTTTCTCCCACTCTTTTTCAATAATGTGTCTCAGAGTGACACAGTGATCCACTGTCGAGTGCTTTCGGATAAAATATGTTCAAAGCTGCCATTGCGGGGTACACTTTAAAGCAATGTACGATGGAATTTTTTAAAGTTTATTATGGAGAGACGTCAATAGTGGTGCACTTTAATTTGGGATTTAGATGGTATTTAAATGGTATTATATTATATTTAAAATTATTTTAGAATATTAATTATTTAATTGTATATTTTAAAGGTGTGATATATTATTATGATTTATTATTCTGATTATTTATAAGGTATATTATAATAGTCTGCTTAAAAGTTAATTCGATAAGTGATAATTAAAATTTAGAAAAAATTATGTTACATGAGTAGTATAGTTGGTTAAGGGTTTTGGGTTCCTCCTTTATATGTTTTGAGGACAATTTTTGTTACTCGAGTTATCTTAGATTGTTAGTTTGTACATGGTCGATCTCCTCCCCCAAGGATTAGTGGGTGCTCTCTTCGTTAGTCGCAAGGTTCTTTAGTTGTGGGGAAATTCTTGCAAAAACCTTGGGGCACAAAAAATTTCTAAAAAAAACTCTTAGTAGAAGCCAAATGTGGGAAATGTAAAGTTTAGTCAATTACACTTGATCCACGTTATGTTGTATCACACCATTTTGCATTTGTGTTTTTGTTAAGGGAAAGAGCATATGCAAATGAGTTGTATCATGAAAAAGAAATATACTTGGCTTATCACACTCCAACACAATCCTCATCAGTCAATACTACATTTCCTTTGCTAGAAGATATGTGGGCATGGTGAATTCTAGCAATAAAAGATTTGCCCCTTGGCAGTCTCCCTGAATACATAAGCTAACCTAACCATTTATGTAGTAGAAAATGGTGTTAGTGATAGTTGACCTAATTGTCAGAGGCAGAGGTGAGCGTATGTGTTTTGCTTCTCAATATGATCACCAGAATGAATGATAAGGCCCCAAATTGGAAGATTTCACGGGCAACGCTTCCATGGGAGGAGAGCAATATTCAAACAATAGAAATGAAACATGACAAACATCAATTGGGAGCATGTATGGCACAAGCATAGTTCGTTACACAATGCACATAGTTTCAATAGTGAAAATGTTGTCAACACCTTGCTATTTTTCTCCTTAGAGTTTCATTGATTGTTTCAATCAATTGAGGAAAAGTTTAAATAACGTGTACTATAACTATATTTTCTAGATATGATGAAAAAGAAAGGTATTCAATTTATTCTATGATTAATATTGGTGGTTGTTGTGCAAAATAGTATTGGATCACAAAAAATTGGGTTTTCCATATTCATCTTTTGATATTATTTATGAGTCTTCTTCTTGTTGTTTATCTAATGATGGGCAAAGAGGAGGAGGAGAAATTGTGATTTCATTCCCTATAAGAGGACATATGGTATTTTGGGTGAGGATATAAACAACATTATCATGAAGAAAGGAATAAGATGCTAAATGAAAATCTCTCTATCTTGTGTTCCATTATGCACTCTATTGTGGTATAAATTGCTAACCTCTTCACTTGAACTTGGTCTCTGGGATCTATTAGAGCTTGTTTGGTTTAAATTATTGATATGAGTGCTCCCAAAATCATCAAAAAAAATCATGGATGAATAAGTTGTTTGCATTGCTCTTTTTTTAAAACTCTATATAGAGTTTGAAGTTTGCTTTTGTAGTCCTACTAGCATTTTTGAAGCCCTTGGTGGAGATTTTTAGATTGCACCATGATCAACTGAAGAGCTATGCAACCTTGAATAACCTATAGAGTGAAATCGAATAACCTAAAAGAAAATTTTCACACAAGGAAAGTTGTACAAAAGAGCATTATCTCATTAAGCATTCAAGTATTGAAAAAAGTATTAGCCAAAAAGTACTTAGGAAGGTTTCTTATATAGGTGAAAAATAGACATGTCCCAATATTCTCTTGTATGTGGGATTATTTTCCACTAAAGACCATTATTAAACAAAAGCAAGCTTGAATAAACCATGTAGACAAAATCTAGTGGGTCAAAAGTCTACACAAACACTCCCCCCTCGAAGCGTAGCCTAGATGGGTAGAAGAATTAGGTCTCGACAATGAGGCTTGATGAGGTACCCAAACACAATATAAATCTCATATAGTAGAGCAAAGAAGAAAAACTATAGAATAAAACTCCTCTCCAAAAGAGATAAAGAAGAAGGTAGGTCTAAGAAGCCCCACTAGAATGTACAACTACCTAAAGCCATCATGTGTCCTATAAAGGAGTGCCTTGGAGTGAATGTGGATCAAAAGTAGATCTAGTGAAGGGTGGATAACCCTAGAATATTGAATGAGTCTGCCAAGTGCTTGATGGATATTCAACCAAGGCATGATTTTGATGCAAGGAATCATTCTCCTCATGCAAGATACGTGGACCAACTACTCTATCCCAAGAAGGTACATTAAAAATAGAGATTGAAAAGGACTGTAGAATGCCCTAAAAATGTGCAATAAAATACTCAGTGTCTGATGTGTCTTGGATCAAAATACCTATTTACTTTAATTTCTAAGGTAGACCAGAATTAGGTTGATTAGGAAATAACTCCTCATCATCTAGAAGGTGATAAGTGGTTGGTGGAGGAGTGTCCCCATCACTACTATAGTCATCTATATTAGAAAAGTTATTAAAATCAGAAGTGTGCTCAAGCTCATAAATGTCATCAAGTTTAGATGAGTTAGAAGAAGAAGAATATGAAGGAGAGTTAGGAATAAAGTTTGAGAAGTTATATATCCAAGTCTGATGATTGACCATTCCCACTACCAATATAGTGTCATTGTGCAGCTCTCTAACATACACTAAATTTGGAGTGAACTCAACTCACATGGTTGGACCAAGGTCAGTGATCTCATAAATTTATAGGAGATTAGTTGAAAGTGAGTGAACACCTAAAACATTATTGAATGTTCCACCACTCACTTCAATAGAACCTCTCCCGAGAACTTTTTTAGAAGTGTCATCACCTATTTTATAGAGTAAATACCACATCATTCCAAGTGTGAGAATAGGCAAGAATCTAACAGGCCTATGGAAGTACTCAGACTAGGAAAAGAGAATAATCACAAAATGAATAATAAACTATATTCACTCAATAGATGAAACCATATGCAACACATATGCATTGAAATAAATTAATTCAAAATAAGCTTACAATGGAGGGTGTTTATAGAAAATACCCCTCACTAGCCCTACATAAAATTGTGACAAGTGTCATGATCCTATGAGGTGAGAAAAACATTTAAAACACCTTAGTAAACTTAACAAGATAAGGTGTGAATGGAATCAAATAGTGAAACTGGTTAGGGAGATGACCCTGTTCACACCTGATAGTTGAACAAAATAGGCAATAACCCTATCTACACCAACACCCCTCCGTAAGTACAACTTATAAGGAATGAGAAATGCAAATATTTAAAACACAATTGGTCCTAGATATAAGCCCTGATGAGGTACCCATGTACCAAATAATCTCTTCAAACACAAAAGAGAAGGAGAAAACCTATAAGAAAAACCCCCCCTATGAGAGGATGGAAGAAAGAAACTCATAGACTCTCTTTGAAGTAGTGTTGAATCCAAGTGTCCCTATGGACGTCAATCCATGTTATCAGAATGTATGGATGTTGAGTCAATACAATCACCAAGGGATGTAGGAAATGGTGCTAAATACCTAGATCACTTAAATGAAACATTAAAGTCCAAAGAAATGGGTAGTGAGATGAACCCAAGGAACCACTGATTCAACACCCCCCCCCTCAATGCATAAGTAGGAGAAGATAGCAATGCATATCTCTGTTGATGTAGTTGGCGTAAGTGCTGACTAGTGAAAATGAAGATAGTGTCATTGAACAAACATCACCAAGCTATGAAGAAGGACGTCAAGGCACAATGGATCCATAACATGCTTGGAGAAATTGCCCTACAAATTGAATCAGAAACCAATGAATACCAAGAAGCACACAAACTAAGAGAGGTATAAGTGGACACAACCACTACTTGAACATCACCCAAAGAATACTGGTACAAAACAAAAAAGTTATAAAATTGTCAGATACTTTTAACAGATGATAGAGATGCTGAAGATATAATCAATGAAAATACAACTAAAAAATATTCCAATGAGACATGAAAAGGTCCTCAAGTGGGTTCTGGCATACAAATTCCTAATAAGATACCCATTTACAATGGAGGATTAATTTTTTTGTCATGAAAAAAATTATGAAAAAACTCAAGAAACTAAGAAAGGGGCCTTGATATGTGTCGACTGAAGAATGAAAATGCTAGAAAAGGGGCTTGAAGGAGACATAAATTCTATAGAAATGTGTTAAATGAAAGATAATATGGTAGAATTTGAGCATGTTAGATGAACTCAACAATGCCAATGGGGCATGTAAACTAACCAAGACCATTGATGTGAAAAAATACAACATTTTTTGTGAGGGGGTTTCCTCATCCACCGAGCTTCGTCAATGAGATGATGAGCCGTAGATTGTAGAGGTAATTTCCTCCATGAGTGACCAAATGAGGTGGTCACTTCTGCAATTTTATTTTTGGCATGAGAAAAATTTGACAAAAAAATTAATGTGCAATTTTATTTTTGTGCAAGAAAAAACTGTGAAAAAAACTCATAGTGCAATTTTATTTTTCATATGAAAAAAATCATGTAAAAAACTCAAATATGTGGCCAATTTTACCTTGTGTTCAATTAGCCATGCATGTTTTTCCTTGTTATCTTTGGGTTCAGAATTTTTTTTCACTTTGTAGTTGGTGTAGCCAATGTTGTAATCACTTAACAAAGGATTGTTGATGATTAAATAAATACAAACACACACAAAATGTGGAGACAAAGAAACCAACATGACCCGCCCCCCCTGAATCCACTAAATGAAGAACTCCCTCATAATAAAAAATGATTTAGCACTTTATATTTAATGGGATTATAGTGTCCTCCAACAATAAATGAAAAGTGGACTTTACTTCAATGTTTTACAAAATCTCATGCAATGAGCATATACTAAAAGTATGATTTTGGCACACAACCAATTTAAATTATTAACATCACTATGAATTATACAAAAAATTATTCACTTTCAAAAACTGAAGTGCCTCGATCTGACATGATATGCAAAAGTTATGCAACTTTGAAGCTCCCAAAATGAGGATGAGGTAGTGACACCTTTGAAATTTTGAAATTTATGGAAAAACCAAGCATTGAAATCAAAAACCATCTATACTAGTACAAAGAGAAAAAAAACTAGCCCAAATCAAAAAACATTACTCATAAAATAGAGGTCTTGTGATCAAGATATGGTTGTTTGAATTTTAGCTATAATTTCAAGAATGCCAACTGAGAGGGAGTCCATCCACAATGTCATAAAATTTAGCAAAACTATTGCTAAAGATATAAATCCATCAACTATAGAAAAATTGCCAACATGTTTAGCATAATTCTACCAAATTTAGAAGAAGTTGCTAGATTTAAAGAAACTCATCAGATTTAGCGAAACCCACCAGATTTAGCTGAAGCCACTAGATTTGACAAAAAAATTCAAAAAACTTGCATTTTCCATGTGGGAATATTCAAAAAACTAGTCAATATGAGCTATTAGCCAAACTTTACTCCTCCATGCACAAGGAAAAAGTGGAAATTTAATTTTCCTTCAACAACGAAATTGTAGAAATAGAGCAATTGAAGGAAATCAACAATTTTGAAGTTCTAATTTTATTTGTTTTGGATTCCTTCAACAATCCAAAAAATTTCAGACATAGGAGTTGGGAAATTAGAAATTTTCAAAAAAAAACTTCCAATTTTGGTGTTAGATGTGTTTTTTTGGTGAAAAAACATAAAACATGTTTTTTTTTTTGAAAAAAAATTAGAAAATTGAAGGTCGAAGGTACTTGGTGGAGGCATGGCATCACACCATAGGCCTAGTCATGGGAGTGGGATGAACCCCATCCAAGGCTTAGACCTTTATAGTAGGGTAAATCACCTGCCCACTGCCCCTTGCCCCTCTATGCCCTCCACCACCTCCACCCCCCACCAAAGTCCTACGACCTTGTTGTTGGGGTTGAGCCCCCTCCACAAATGATCAATAGTCGAGGGTGCAGGACTACAACCTATAAATGGATCAGGTTGTATAGCCTCGAACCCATAATTTTTTTTATTTTTTTTCAAACTTTTTTTCTTTTGATTTTTTTTTATATAAGTTTTGCAATATCAAAAAAATTATACACACACACACATATATAACTCTCTCTTTTCTTCTTTTTCTAAAGTTTTTATTTTGATCTTTTTAATAATATATATATATATATATATATATATATATATATATATATATATATATATATATATATATATATATATATATATATATATATTTATCTATTTTTTTTTTAAACAAAAAAAATTACAATCAAATTTTTTTGCTAAAAAAAAAAAAAAAAGAGTCATCTTTTTTTGAAAAAAATTAAAAAAACAAGATTAGTTATGAAACCTGATCCACTGAAGGGAAAAGAAAACAAATAATAAAATTTGGTAAAGCCAAAAAAGAGATCTGGTGGCTTAGAGGGGCAAAAACACAATGATCGACACAAACCATTTGCAACAAAGCCTTCAATGAAAGAGCTTCTGATGTCTAATTGGGACCAAACTAGAAGTGAATTTGTATTTCTTGGGGAAGATGGATGCAATCATGAACTCTGAATGGCTCTTGCAACTCCAAAAATGAACCTACAAAATAAACTTTTAAGAAGGAACCCTCCATAATCTACTTATTCCTCTCACATTTTTTTAATTCTTAGGTCCATCCTATAGATACAAGAGAAGAACATACAGATAGTGATAGAAATTCATAAATTGATTACCCTATTAGGTTACCCTAGGTACCTTAACCCATTCTAGTACCATGTGAGAATAGATAATAATTTGACAGGCCTAGGGAAGCACTTAGACTAGGGAAAGAGAATGATCACAAAATAAGGAATAAGCTATATTTTCTCAATAGATGAAACCATATGCCATACACATCTATTGGAATGAATTAGTTCAAAATAAGCTTATAAAAGAGGATATTTATAGGAAATACCCCTCACCAACCATATACAGGATTATGGCAAGTGTCATGATCCTATGAAGTGATAAAAATATTTAAAACACCTTAATAAACTTAAAAAGATAAGGTGTGAATGAAATGAAATAATGAAACTAGTTATAAAGATGACCATGTTCACACTTGAGAATGGAACCAAACAAGTAATAACCTTATTCACACCAACACTAAAAATCTAAACTCAATCTATGAAGAGGCCATATGATGTGAAGCACCAAAGTCAGTGGCCTATGTAGGAGTTTGAGATACAACAACAACTAGGGACTTTCCCTTTGATTTCCCCTTACTATTCTCTTTTGTATTTTCTTTACCATGGTCATTTGCCTTAGAAGATTCATGGGTTGATGAGTGTTGATTGGTAGAATCAGGGACATTGATGTTGTGCTTCTCGAGCATCTTAATCGATCAATCTACTTTTCTAAACATTTTTTTCATCATATTTTCCCAAGGAAAACTCACATTTGATCCAATCTTTCTTAGGATTAAAATTGGAAGGAGAGGATTGGAGGTGGGAGGATTTGCATCATTCTCTTGATCCTTTTTGTTCTGTTTCTTCTCTTTGTGTTTTGAAGCCTTCCCTTTCTTAGCAAAAATTGCATGAGATTTTGAGGACCTCACTGTGCCCATATGTATCAACTTATCTTTATCCCAAATCAAGTTGGCAACAAATGCATCTAAAGAATGCATCTTCCATGTAGCTCCAAGAGCACATTTTGTGGCATGGAAAGTGAATACAAATACATAATATTGTATACTCAATTTGGATATCATCGATAAAATAAGTTACTCATCTTTCTTGTCAATTCTACATTCTTTCTATTGTAACCTCCAAAGTCTAAACTTAATGAAGATGTCTTGGATGGTATCACAGTCATCTAGACTCAAACTAATAAGTTTATTCTCCAGCTCATGGCCTCTCATCACCTCCTACATTCCAAAGAGTGTTTTCAAAGTGGACCACACTTGATTAGGAGGTTTGACATATTTTATCATAACTCAGGTCTTAAAAGAATCTACTATCCAACAAGAAAGAAACAAAACACATTATAAAAAGACCTTTAAGTATTAAAGGAAAAGATATATGTTTTTTGGAGTATTATGGGGGAGTCTATGAAGAAATGGTTTTATCTTGGTCAGGCTACCCTTGAAAGTCTACACCTAAGATTGTGTTCATGCCTCATCAGGAAAGTTATATTATTCTTCGACTACCATTTGGAAGTTATTATAATAATAGTAAAGAATTTCTTCAGAGTTTTCCCAAATATTTTAGCACTGATTTTGTAACTTTTAGTCTTGGACTCTAGATTTATTGAGATGCTTTAGATTACATTATTCAAAATAAAAAACATAAAACATATTTGAGATTTGTATTTCAGACTCTTGATTTCAACTGTTATTTTTCCCATTTATTATCAGGTTTTAGATTTTTTATGTAATAATGTTAAAGCCAGCATGTAAAAACGTAGCAAGTTGTGAAAGGGATATTAAAACCTAGAGGGAGGTGTGTGTGTGTGTTTTACATTTTTATATAAATATTACATGGAAACAAATCTTTGGTCAAGTGTAGTGTCCGTATTACCCTTGGAAGTCTTCTAGGCCCTAGTGCAGGTCTTTTGAGCCAACATTTGAGTTCTACTTTCTAGCTGAGAAGTTCAATTGAAATAAAAATATATATGTTCCTCCTATGTTTTGGGGACCTTTATTTTTCATGGTTGAGTTTCAATAGTTTGCCTTTACAAATTGCTAGAATCAACAATGTCTTATCCTCTATTAGTTCTAGTGACTGTCTGACAAGCAATCCATCAAATCAATAGACATAGGTTATCTGCAGGCAGGACATCTTATGTATGTGTGAGAAATACATTGATGGGATTTTAAACCATGAGCACTGTTTCATATTCTCCCTCAAGTTCTCTGGTTCCACTTGTAGAAGCTAGGAGAAGTCAATTCTAGTATTATATTAAACCAAAACATAGCCTTTTATATCCAACAACTCACATATTGGTTGTTATTTAGAAGATTAAATAAATGGATTAAATTTATCCAATCTATCTATAAACAAAACAATCTTTACATATATCATAGGAACATTATACCAAAATTAGAGGAAACCCATGATGGAGAAATTTTCTTGGCAACCATATAGATCCAAATGGACTGGTTCAAGTAGTAGTAGGATGCATTTCTTAAGAAACTTATTTAATGAGTTGGATTTTACTTATAGGTGTTTGTAGTGTGTTGTCCATGCAGGGGATTTCATTTGATGCTAGAGGAAATCCAAAGTATTCAATGGAAAGAGTGTAGTTCAAAATCCAAGAGCACACTTCAATCTATTTTGATGACAAGACTACTATAATACATGAGGATAGTCAACTTCATTACTAGTTAATGGTACCTTGTGTGTCTAATTTCCATTAGGGATGGCTTTGTGGGCACATTAAAAATATTTGTAGTCGAGTATACTTTTTTTTCATGATAGTAAGGTTTGTAAATTTTTTTAATTGATCTCACTTGCAAAAAATAAAAGAGCTGATTTGGGAAGTTAATTTTCAATATGCCCTTAGGATTTAGAGTAGGACATGTTTTGAGAAGTAGTTCTTTGTGAGCATTTCTATAGAGACTGTCTTGGCCAAGTCCAA
Source organism: Torreya grandis (assembly GCA_037957365.1). Lineage (NCBI taxonomy): Eukaryota > Viridiplantae > Streptophyta > Pinopsida > Cupressales > Taxaceae > Torreya > Torreya grandis. The sequence goes on along the minus strand of JARHVA010000081.1, from coordinate 1,110,740 downwards.
TAATCATACTTCACTTGGAGATTTTCTCTTGGCAGGATCTAGGGCCCATATATCCCTATGAAATTTCTCTCTTCTTTATATATCTTGGAACCAACATTTTCAATAGTGCTACTTTTTTTCATAAAACTTTTATTTTTCCAATTATTTAAACAAACAAAGAAATATATTATTAATTTATTTTTGAATATTAACATTTTTCTATTTCTAAATTGTTGTTTCACCTTTTTTTAATTTTTCCAAACATAAAGTTTCTACTCTAGGGTTTGCAAAGGTTAAATAAAATTTCTAGTTGAGCTCATAAGAGTGGTATCACAACAAATTTTGTGGCCTCGTGTATTGGATTCATATTTATCCATTCATGGGGAAATGACTAGAGGAACATCATTGCTTTAGAAATATTGTGGTTAGATCATAGGAATAATTCTCAACAGGAGATTGTTGTACCATAAATTCAACAACCTGGGTGACAACAACTTGGACAACATTATCACTCACCATGATGTGTAGAAGAAGCTTTAGTTTTGAGTAGAGTCATTATCACTACTGATGGGGCAACCCTCATTATATTATCTATTCGTATTGTTGTCTAGTTTTAACATCTAGGAGGAGGCTATTGAATAAAATTCTTTAACCTCGGCCTTCCTAAACCCCTTACACCGTGTCTGCAAAAATCTTAACAAATTAAAAATGCATACATACCTCTATCAACATGAAAATGCATGAGGTCATTTTTAGTGAGTCCTACTCTCTCTAGTCTGAAATTGGCTTCATTCTTCCTTTTCCAAATTCACCATAATATCTCAGCAAAATAAGCTAAATTTTTTTCATAAATTCAAAAATATTAGCATCCAATGTATTTTTTTTGATTTAAATATCAAGCCAATACCAAAATATTTTCCAATCCAACACAAATCATGTATACAAAGCATTCATATATCAGGCCTCTAATTGGTGCAGATAAATGTCAAGTTTTAAAAGATCTTATATCAAACTTAGATGTAGCAAGGACAATATCAGAAGGTAGTTTATGTCACAAGACCACATATTTCAAGATCTTGGGCCTGTAAATGTAGTTTGAATGGTCTCCAATGGTAGGGGAATCTCTTGTTTGAATAGGCTATGCTTGTATGATCTTTTATCCATATTATTACTTGTTCTGATGGCATCATCTTTATTTTGAAACTTTTTCCTGGTCATAAATTTGATGTTTTGTGGGTTTTTAGTTTGAAGTGCAAATTGTCTTATAGTTTTAATCAAAATGGAGACTCATCAATGAAATCAATGTGGCAGTCGACATGATAAACAGAACCCAAGCACAGCTAGAGCACGTTATCACACACAAGTAATATTAAAAATAGATCAAATGTTATGGTTCAGGTATCAATGCACCAAGAGAGAAGTTATAAAAGCCACAAGGATATGAAATGGTGTTTCCTTAATATCCTAATAATTTGATAAAACATAAGAAGAGTTGTTCATTTTCCTCTATTTTGATGAAACTTGATTGGGTGGGGAAAATCCTTATTTCCATCATAACCTCCAATTCTTCCTTCCTATTAATCATCACTTGGCTTTTAGCCTTTTAGGAAAGGATTATTGCTCTGGCTGGGAGGAGTTGGCATGGTATACTCTATATATTTCTTTGTTAAAGTGATGGTTCTTTGATCCAAGCAAAGGATTCAGGTGTTTGATTTTCACAATATCTTCAATTTTGGCCAACAAACATGAAAAATGAAGATCAGATATTGAATAGAGTTTGATGCTTTTTTACCTTGAACAAAGGAGAGAGTGAAAAAAATAACTATTTTTAAAAATCTATGGAAACTAGATCAATAATTATAGGGTGGTTCTCAATCCTAATAAGAGGACTCTAGAGAGAAAATCTTCTCATTTAAGTTTTGAAATAAACATGAGCGATGATAACCAACAAAAGAAGGGTGGGAACCTTATAAATCAGAGGCTAAGAGAAACTCCCCTCCTACAGTTTTGTGATTATATTGAACTTATTAACTCAAGGGATTGGATATGAAATGCATTCTATTTTTTTTTATCAATCATTAAACACTTTTGCCAATTACCAAATAATAAAATTTTCTTCTTTGCATCTTGAAAGGACAACATTTAATTGGCTACAATGACTGAAGGAGGATAGAAAGAGGGCAAAAATGAAGAGGACAAAAAATTATAAGTAACATCTTGGCACCTCTGTGATTGTTCCTACCATAACTTTGAGGCATATATTCACATAAAATATTTCTTGGTCTCCAAAAGCATGAAAGAAGAAGCCACCATTGGATATTGTTCAAGGGAATTCTACCAAGCCATCCTTTCTACGTCGTTTCTATGTCCATCACTGCATTAAAATAGACCATTAGGAGGTATGTTAAGGCATAGAAGCCAACTACTCCTTAGTTTTTGCTATTCATCAAACAAAAGTATATTTAGAGGGTTCTGGAAGATGCTTTACTGCTAACAAACCCTCCAGAACTAACCCAATAATAAAATAAGACCCAAAATCAGATGTAATGAAACAACAAAATCTTAGTGCACAAAGAAAATAGAAAATTCCACTAACCCTTGTAAGAATCTTCCAAATTAGCAAAAATGAGCTCTAATTACAGTTACACTTCTCAAAGTTATTTAGAGAAAGCAAATTCTAGGACAAAAATTCAAGGTTAAAAACACTATGAACTACACTAAAATTTATGGAAAAGGCACTCTTGACATTACAAATTTGCAAAACTTTTTAAAAAATCAACATTTTCAAAGGAAGAAACCTGAAGCGTATCAAGATCAAAGGAAAAATTTTACATCCAACGCACGCCACAAAATATGTTCCTATGTGTTTGTTTGATTTATCTGTCAACCAGGCTAAATAACATCACCAAAGCATGGTTAATACTCTGTGTTTGTTTGATTTGATGTGAATAGAAGACAAAGGGGTAGATGTATCAACGAAAAATCTATCATCGATCGATGGGATTAAAAGCACCAAGATACATGTGGTATGGTCAGTGGAATTTTCCCACTTAAAAAAAAGATGTTAAGTGTTATGACGTTCACGTGGTACTCCTTCCTCGGTGATAGTATTTTCATTCCATCTAATCGATGAAGTCATTGGTCTATAAAGTTAGGTCAATATCAACGGATTATTTTTAAGTCGAGGGCTAAGGTTGAATTAATCAAAGATGATGAGAGTGGGAGAATCGCAGCATTGTCCAAAACTATGTAAAAGGCATTTATTTCCAGGGTTTGCACCAATTGTTACAACAGTCAACATGACAAAGGTCATGGTAGACCTTTGCCATCAGCGTGCAATCTTTTACTTTGGGCCATGTGTTTACTGTAATTGTGGTACAAAACAACCAAATGTAAGGGTGGGGCAAAGGTGTAGGCAAATGAATTATATTTAAATTTCATGAGATCAAAATATAGACATACAAAAGGACAATACATTTATGTTTTGGTGAATAACATGTTTTATTTTTAGTTTCTACATAAAAATCAAAGGACAATGCATTTATTCTAATTATTATTGATGATGTCAGCGCTCCTTCCCTAAATAACAAGTAAATAATTTTAACCAATCACAATATAAATAAATGCTTTTTTTCATGATTTTTGTTAAAAAATGCACAACTTAACTTTTATAAAATTACGAATTTTTTCTTACACAAAAAAAGTACATTTTAATTAATTAAAAAATAAAATTTAATCAAAAATTAAAGCATATTGAAAACTTTAATATCCCTCCACAAATAATAATAAAACATAAAGACATCCTACCACACATTAAAGTGTTATTCTTCAAATAGTAATGTCTCTTGTTGTTCTTTAAATAGTAATAATGAGACATAATGTCGTAAATGTCGTACTCTACACCAATCTCGTACACTTCTTCCGATGGGAATCATTTAAAGTTCTAATCGTCTATTATTTCTTCTTCTGGAATCAAGAAAAGAGCCGACGACACTCGATCTTCAGTTGAAGCCAACATGGGTAATATATTTTTTTATTCAAATTTCTTGTTTTTAAGAGATATTGCAGGATTGCAGACTGGTTACGCTTTCAACAAAAGTATAGAATGCAATAATCATAACAGAGTTCAAATCGAGGAACAGTGTTTCTGAATCCTTAATCGTTTTAGTCCAAAACGAGCGTAGAGAGATTAAATGGATACATAACAGAAGAATCTCCACTCCAAATCTGGTGTGCAAACATGGCATAAACTTTTTCAGTGGGATGAGTTCGATCCCAAAACAAGTGTGCGCTTGTGTCGTTGCAAAACACACCCTGCAGATTCGTCTGTCCACAGCTCACTTCTGCATTGAACATTCCTGATCCACAACATAACGACTTTGCATCCCTAAATCCTGCACCCCAAAATTTACAATCACATATCAAACTGTACAAAATCTTTACCACAAAAAAAAAAAAAAAAGGGATAAATAAAGAATTACTAAACAAATGTAGCATACCATAGGATTCAGCGTTTTGAATTATGTTCAAAAAATAATAATCATAAGCATTAAGCTGGATGATGCTCACTCTATCTAGTTTTTTATGGAGGTGAGCCACAAGTGACTTCAAAGCAGTGTTGTACGCCAGAGCCAGCTGGTTTGCGACCTCCATACATTAAAAAGGTAAACTGGCTGTTTTACGGACATAAAGTCTACGTGTAAACCAATATGTAATGGTGTTGGCAGTTTCATGTTGATAAGTTCAGGTAAATATATGTTCAAAGCTGCCATTGCGGGGTACACTTTAAAGCAATGTACGCTGGGAATTTTTTAAAGTTTATTATGGAGAGACGTCAATAGTGGTGCACTTTAATTTGGGATTTAGATGGTATTTAAATGGTATTATATTATATTTAACATTTATATATTCATAATTATTTTAGAACATTGATTATTTAATTTTAGATTTTAAAAGTGTGATATATTATTATGGTTTAATATAAAAATTATTTATAAGGTTTGTTGTAATAGTCTTTTTAAAAATTAAATTGATAAGTGATAATTAAAATCTAGAAAAAATTAACCTATTTGAGTAGTATAGTTGGTTAAGGGTTTTGGGTTCCTCTCATATATGTTTTAAGGACAATTTTTGTTATTCGAGTTATTTTAGATTGGTAGTTTGTGCAGGCTCGATCTCCTCCCCCAAAGATTAGTAAAGGCTCCCCCCATTGGTCGCAAGGTTTGTTAGTTGTGGGGGAATTGTTGCGAAAACCCTGGGACACAAAAAAATTCTAGAAAAAACTCTTAGTGGAAGCCAAATGTGGGAAATGTAAACTTTAGTCAATAACACTTGATCCACGTTATGTTGTATCACACTAGTTTGCATTTGTGTTTTGGTTAAGGGAAAGAGCATATGCAAATGAGTTGTATCATGAAGAAGAAAAATACTTGGCTTCTCACACTCCAACGCAATCCTCATCAGTTGATAATACATTTCCTTTGCTAGAAGATATGTGGGTATGGTGAATTCTAGCAATAAAAGATTTACACCCTGGCAGTCTCCCTAAATACATAAGCTAACCTAACCATTTATGTAGCAAAAAATGGTGTTTGTGATAGTTGGCCTAATTGTTAGAGGCAGAGGTGAGCGTATGTGTTTTGCTTCTCAATATGATCACCAGAATGAATGACAAGGCCCCAAATTGGAAGATTTCATGGACAACGCTTCCGTGGGAGGAGAACAATATTCAAACAATATAAATGAAACATGACAAACATCAATCAGGAGCATGTATGGCACAAGCATAGTTTATTATACAATGCACACAGTTTCAATAGTGAAAATGTTGTCAACACCTTGCTCTTTTTCTCCTTAGAGTTTCATTGATTGTTTCAATCAATCGAGGAAAAGTTTAAATAATGGTGTACTATAACTATATTTTCTAGATATGATGAAAAACAAAGGTATTCAATTTATTCTATGATTAATATTGGTGGTTGTTGTGCAAAATAGTGTTGGATCACATAAATTTGGGTTTTCCATATTCATCTTTTGATAGTATTTATTAGTCTTCTTCTTGTTGTTTATCTAACGATGGGCAAAGAGGAAGAGGAGTGGTTGTGATTTCATGCCCTATAAGAGGATATATGAGATTTCAATTGGGGATATAAGCAACATTATCATGAATAAAGGAATAAGATGTTAAATGAGATTCTCTCTATCTTGTGTTCCATTACGCACTCTGTGGTATAAATTGCTAACCTACTTCACTTGAAATTGGTCTCTAGGATCTATTAGAGATTGTTTGGTTTAAATTATTGATATGATTGCTCCCCAAATCATAAAAAAAAATCATGGATGAATAAGTTGTTTGCATTGCTCTTTTTTTCAAACTCTATATAGAGTTTGAAGTTTGCTTTTGTAGTCCTACTAGTATTTTTTAAGCCCTCGGTGGAGATTGTTAGATTGCACCATGATCAACTGAAGAACTATGCAACCTTGAAGAACCTATAGAGTGAAATCTCATACCTTGAAAGAAAAAATATCACACAAGGAAAGTTGTGCAAGAGAGCATGATCTCATTAAGCATTCATGCATTGAAAAAAGTATTAGCCAACAAGTACTTATGAAGGTTTCTTATATAGGTGACAAATAGACATGTCCCAACATCCTCTTGTATGTAGAATTATTTTCCACTAAAGACCTTTATTAAACATAAGCAAGCTTGAATAAACCATGTAGATAAAATCTAGTGGGTCAAAAGTCTACACAAACACTGCTCCCTTGAAGCGTAGCCTAGATGGGTAGAAGAATTGGGTCTCGACAACAAGGCCTGATGAGGTACCCAAACACAATACAAATCTCATAAAGTAGATAAAAGAAGAAATTTTGTAGAACAAAACTCCACTCCAAAACAGATCAAAGAATAAGGTAGGGCTAAGAAGCCGCACTAGAATCTACAAGGAGTGCCCTGGAGTGACTATGGATCAGAAGTAGATGTAGTGAAGGGTGGATCACCCTAGAATATTGAATGAGTCAACTAAGTGCTTGATGAATCTTCAACCAAGGTGTGATTCTGATACAAGAAATCATTCTCCCCATGCAAGATAGGTGGACCAACTACTCTATGTCAAGAAGGTGCATTAAGAATAGAGATTGAGAAGGACTGTAGAATGCCATGAAAATGTGTGATAGAATACTTAGTGTCTGATGTGTCTTGGGTTAGAATACCTATTTCCTTAAATATCTAATGTAGACTAGAGGTAGTTTTATTAACAAATAACTCCTCAACATCTAAAAGGTGACAATTATATTGTAGAGGAGTGTCCCCATCACTACTATAGTCATCTGTATTAAAAGAGTTATTAAAATCAGAAGTGTGCTCAGGCTCAGAAATGTCATCAAGTTCAGATGAGTTTGAAGGAGAAGAATATGAAGGATGCTAGCATATTATTGTATTTACCTTAGGTTATTTACTAAGGTAATTTATTTTGGTTAGTTGCCTTAACCACTTTGGTTAAGAGGTTAGTTGTTTATTCGGCCTTTGTTATTTCATGCAAGCCGACATAGGTTAGTTTTATTATACCCGTCTCATGCTTCACGGGTATTTCATTTGTTTGCCTATTTAATAGGCCTTCATGCTTGGTTGAACGTAGAATAAGTGCTCTGCTATTCTCAATCTCATTTTCTCTCTGTATTTTATTTAATCTAATATGGTATCAGAGCCTATGGTTTGTAGACCCTGAGTGGAGGTTTGTGGAAGCCAGAGAGAGGTCGGTGTCTTGCCAGGGAGGAGCTTCAGGCGCCCAGTGGAGAGCCAAGAGAGAGAAAGCATCACGAAATTCAGAAAACTCAACCAGAAGGTGTGAAAATTGCCAGGAAGCATCAGAAGGCTAAATAAGACCAAAAGGAAGCAAAAACACGCTGTTTTAGAGGCTCATAAGCCTCTGTTGAATTTATCTATGTGCTGGGCGCCGTACGGATTCGGCAAAATCAGACAAATTCATTTCTTCATCTTTTTCAGCGAAACAAAAGTCTAAATCGCAAGTTAGATCAAAACTAAGACACTGGTGAAAACGGTTTGCAATTTGGTTGAGAAACGGGCTCAGAATCTTCAGAGGTAGGCCAATTTTCTGATTGGCTGAATTTTTTTATAAAATTTTTAGCCTAAAGTTTTAAATATTTCAATTATTTTTATTTTTTTAATTGAAATAAATCAAAACTTTAGCCAATAAGGGTTATTGGGGACCTACTGCTGACTAATAATCACGGAAGTGTCTGGAAAGCTAAAAATTTTACCGTTTTCTGGGTTTTTTATCTGGATGTCAACGGAGAAAGAATTTTTTAAATCAGAATTGTAGTTTTCTCGATTTAATTGTTTCAGTGGTAGATTTTTTGTGATCTTGCAAACGGTATTGAGTTTGTTGCCGAAAACGGATAAGATTGTTCAGTGTCAATATAGAATCAGTGTGTAGAAGGAATTTTTTAAAAAAAAAAAGTCATTATAGTTTTTCCGATTTTATCATTTTCGTGAAAAACTAGGTAAAATGGCTAGTATTCAACACCTGTTACTACCAGATTCTCAAAAATTGACTGGCAAGAACTTTAGTTTGTGGAGTCACAAGGTTTTGACAATATGTGAATATCTGAATATTGATCAAATAGTGCTCGGTATAGAGCAAAGGCCTGCCACTGCTACCAATGACTATGATAAACGTCATCGTGAAGCTCTCATGTTGTTAAAATTGTCAGTAGCAGATAATCTAATCTCAGAGGTCAGAAATGCGACTATAGCATCATATTTATGGAAAAATTTATCTTCAAAATATCAGGCTTCTGAAGCCGGTAGAGTGTTGTATTTGAAGAATTTGTTATTTTCCACTAAGATGCAGGAAGGTGGCTCCATTTTTGAGTTTTTATTGCAGATCAAGTACATTAGTGACCAGTTGAAAGCAGTGCAAAAACCTGTTGATGAACAAAATTTGATTGCTCTTGTTATGCAAAATCTTCCACCATCATTTGATTCATTTGTGGAGTCCTTGCACATGATTGCTGAGATGCAGACTTTAGATTTTGAAACATTGTCTACATTGCTATTGCAAAAGGAGAGACGACAGGAGCAGGCAGTGTTGTCTACATCCACTTCCATAGAGAGTGCATTCTTTATCAAGGAAAAGGGTAAGCAGTCTGGTAAAAATAGCTATCCATCAGAATCTTCACAAGTAAGTGGTAATAAGAGATCTAAATGGAAATGTTTTTACTGTAAGAAACCTGGTCACCTTAAGAAAGATTGTAGGAAAAGACAACAGGATATGGCTAACCCCAGAAAGAAAGCTCATCATGCGAATGTAGTTGAAGGTGAAGGCGAGGAATCACCAGATTTTGCTTTCATGGCTTCCAGTGGTAATTTTGTGGTGGATCGAGCTTGGTACTTTGATTCAAGGGCATCTCACCATTATACATGCCATAAGGACTGGTATGTGGATTTTGTTGAAGATAATAGTAGTAATGAATCTGTATCTTTAGGAGATGGTACAACATATTTTGTGAAAGGATTTGGTAATGTTCATATAAGTTTTAATGGTACAGTAAATTATACTTTCAAGAATGTTAGGTATGTACCGAATATGAACAAAAATCTTCTTTCAATCAGTGAGATCACCTCAAAATCTGATTTTGTTGTAAAATTTCAAGAACAACAATGTTTAGTCACCACTAAAGATAACAAGATTATTGCTGTTGGGATCGGTGAGAAAGGCTTGTATAAGCTTGCAGATCCAATCAAAGCAAAAGAAAGTGAACTTGCAGCAGTTGATAGCACAAGTTCACTATGGCATGAAAGGTATGGGCATTTGAATTTTCAGTATTTGACTACATTGAGTAAGACTAAGATGGTTAAGGGGATTCCTTCTATTCGGCATAGTCATCATGTATGTACTGGATGTCAGTTGGGGAAGCAAGTTAGACATTCATTTGATGTTGGTAAAGCTTCGAGAGCAAACGGAGTATTGGATTTGGTACATGCGGATTTGCATGGTCCAATGCAGACACCTACCCCTTTTGGTGCCCGTTATTTCCTGTTACTGGTTGATGATTTCTCTAGGAAAAAGTGGGTATACTTTCTAGTAAAGAAATCTGATTGTTTTTCTAACTTTCTTACTTGGAAAGCTATGGTTGAAAAACAGGCAGGACAACCAGTGAAATCTCTTAGAACGGATAATGGGGGTGAGTTCATCTCAAAACAGTTCAAGGAGTTTTGTGCCACTGAAGGCATACACAGACAATACACTACACCTTACACTCCACAACAAAATGGAGTTGTGGAAAGGCGTAATAGGACGGTGATGGACATGGCTCGCTGTATGGTCCAAAGCAGAAATGTCCCATACAGGTATTGGGTAGAGGCAGTGAATACAGTAGTATACATCCTCAACAGAAGTCCTACAAAAGCTTTGGAGAATTTGACTCCAAAGGAGGCTTGGTCAGGTCGAACTCCAGATGTAAGTGATTTCAAAATTTTTGGTTGTGTAGCTTTTGCAGTTATTCCTAGTCAAAAGAGAAAAAATTTGGATGCAAAAAGCAAAACATACATGTTTGTTGGATACAGTGATCAGTCAAAGGCCTACAGATTACTTGATGTTTCTACTAACAAAGTTGTGGTAAATAGAGATGTCATAGTAAATGAACAAATGCCATACTTCACAGCAACTGGTCAAGTTTCAGATATTGAGTCATTGTTATCTAATGATTCCATTATTAGTCATAATGTGAAAAATGAGCAGGATTCTTGTTCATCAGTGGAATCACATTCCAGGGAGGGAATTGATACAGGTCACTGTGAGGTTCCAGCAGAACAACCAAAGAAGCCAAAGTGGTATACTACCACAATTGAAGCACTAAAAGAAGGAGACTTGCCACAAGGTGTGGAAGGTAGAAGACTGAGATCGGGAAAGCAGTTTGGTAATAGAGGTGAGCATGTTAATCTTGCTCTAACAACTGATGTTTCACAAGTATTTGAGCCTAATTCTTTTTCAGAGGCCAAAGGGAAGTCTGAGTGGGAATCATCTATGCAATTGGAATATGATTCCTTGATGAAAAATAATACTTGGAAGTTGATGGAACTACCACCAGGGAAGAAATCCATTGGTTGTAAGTGGATTTATAAGGTAAAATACAAAGCAGATGGTTCCTTGGACAAACACAAAGCTAGACTTGTTGCAAAAGGTTATGCACAAGAGGAAGGGGTTGATTATGAGGAGACTTTTGCTCCAACCACCAAGATGGTAACTTTTCGTTTGATTATTGCTATTGCTGCTCAGTTTGGATGGCAGGTGCACCAAATGGATGTAAAGAGTGCTTTCTTGAATGGAGATCTAGAGGAGGAAGTCTACATGGTTCAGCCACAGGGTTTTCAAGTTCCTGGTAAGGAACATCTTGTTTGCAGGTTGATCAAGTCCTTGTATGGACTTAAGCAGGCTCCTCGAGCTTGGTATACAAAAATAGACTCATATCTTAGGGAGTCAGGTTTCAAAAGGTGTAACTCGGAACCAACTCTCTATGTAAAGGTGTCTGGTGATGATATCTTGATTCTCATTATATATGTTGATGATATAGCCATCACTGGGAGTAGTACTAGTCTCATTCAGCAAATGAAAGCTAATGTTTGTTGTACTTTTGACATGACAGACTTAGGACTACTGAAATACTGTTTAGGTGTTGAGTTTTGGCAAAGTGGTAATACTATATTTGTGTCACAGAATAAGTATGCTAGTTCATTGCTAGAAAGGTTCAGAATGATGGATTGTAATCCAACTCACACACCTATGGAAACAGGAGCTAAAATTTCAACAAACACTGATTCACCTTCGGTCAATGAAACAGTGTATCGGCAGCTAGTGGGTAGTCTCATTTACCTCACTACCACTAGACCGGATATTTGTTTTGCAGTGAGTTTTCTATCTCGCTTCATGTCTAAACCACAGGAAGTCCATTGGTTAGCTGCAAAACGAGTATTAAGATATGTCAAAGGTACTCTTGACTTTGGCATACTGTATAAGAAGTCTATAGATTTTGAACTTTCAAGATATTCTGATTCTGATTGGGCAGGTTCAGTTGATTCAAGAAAATCTACAACAGGGTATGTTTTCACTTTTGGTTCAGGAGTTTTCTCATGGTAGAGCAAACTACAAACTACAGTAGCATTATCTTCAACAGAAGCAGAGTATAAAGCTGTGGTTAGTGTAGGTTGTGAAACCATGTGGATAAAGAAAATTTTGGAGGATCTTCAGTTTAAGTCATCAAAGCCTACTCCAATTTTTTGTGACAACCAAAGTGTTTTGAAGATGGTGAAGAATCCAGTATTTCATGCCAGGACCAAACACATTGAGGTTCACCATCATTACATCCGACAGTTGGTTACAAATGAAGACATCAATCTCTTCTACTGCCCCACTGTAGAGCAACCAGCTGATATAATGACCAAACCACTTGGTACAGACAAGTTCATAAAATTTAGAGATAAACTTGGTCTTGTTTCTGGTTTAGTCATTAAGGGAGGGTGTTAGCATATTATTGTATTTACCTTAGGTTATTTACTAAGGTAATTTATTTTGGTTAGTTGCCTTAACCACTTTGGTTAAGAGGTTAGTTGTTTATTCGGCCTTTGTTATTTCATGCAAGCCGACATAGGTTAGTTTTATTATACCCGTCTCATGCTTCACGGGTATTTCATTTGTTTGTCTATTTAATAGGCCTTCATGCTTGGTTGAATGTAGAACAAGTGCTCTGCTATTCTCAATCTCATTTTCTCTCTGTATTTTATTTAATCTAATAAAGGAGAGTAAGGAATAAAGTGTGAGAAGTTATATATCCAAGTCTGATGATCGACCATTCCCACTGTCAATATAGTGTCAATGTATAACTCTCTAACATACACTAAATTGGGAGTGAACTCAACTCACATGGTTGGACCAAGGTCAATGATCTCATAAATTGATAGGAGATTAAATGAAAGTGAGTGAACACCTAGAACATTATTGAATGCTCCACCACTCACTTCAATAGAACCTCTCTCGAGAACCTTTTTATAAGTGTCATCACCTATTATATAGAGGAAATGCCACATGGTTCCAAGTGTGAGAATAGGAAAGAATCTAACAGGCCTAGAGAAGTACATAATTTAAATTTAGAAAAAAACAAATAATGCTATCGTACAGTTGCCATACAAATTTGAAACAAATGACAAAATTAAATAAAACTTACTAATCCGCCTTGTCTCTTCAACCTCGGCTCTTTCAAGTCCTCTTCAAATGTCAAACTCTGCAAATTTATTTTCAATTCCTCATTGTTAGATTGCCTCGGTCTGATACCACTAGTGGCCTAAGGCGCAGGGAAAAGAATAGTGAAATTACATCATAAACAAAGTTTTTCCATACAAAAATATTAATATATTATTTCAAAATCTATTTTACAAAGTATGTGAAAAGCTTTATATCCTTTTCACAAGTGATTATGGGATGCAATCAACTTTCTAATAAAACTAACTTTATTCAAAAACAAACTAATTAAAATATTAAAATAAAAACTAATTTAAAATAAAAGACTTTAGATCATAAACCCAATATTTGACTATGAATTAATTTTTAATTTTACAATCCCAATTTATATCTTATTCTACCTCTTTCCCTTAAGTACTTGTTGTTTGTTTGAATTTCTTGGATTAGAAAACTTTGAATACTATTTAGATCCTTTCAAGTATATTGAGGAATTGAACCATTTCTTGGCTTTGTTTTGCAAAGATTCATGTTTCATTAAGGGAGATCATGAGTTTTGTTTCCGTTTAGCTACGACCGAATGTTACACATAGGTTGGCCTCTCCACGGCTTCACCATCCTCCACACGGCTAGCTCCCTGCTCATGGCTATCCAACAATGAAAGGTTCAAATTATTAACCCAATTGTACGCTGCCCATGAAGCACAACCAATGAATCTGCTTGGAATGGATCACAGTGAGTGTAGAGGTATGGACAAAAAATGAGGATAAATAATTTATAACATACAGAGTGTTTGTCATTCTTCAAAAGTGACTCCTCCCCCTCCTCCTCCTTCAGGATCTCTTTTGCATGGTTTAAAGCAGCCAAGCTCATATAAATTAAAAAAATTATTAAGCGAAATGGCGTTATTATCAATTTTTCAAATGGAAGGTGTATTAATAATGGTTTATTAATAATGTTGTGGTGACCTTATTAGCATTGACAATTGTGTGGATTATTGTTCGTTTTAGGGTTCATGTGGTTATTAGTAGGTTTGGAAAATGGAGGGCCTTCTTAATGAAGATTTTGTTTAACAAAATTATGATGTTTTCTATGTCTATCTATCTAATCTCCTTTTTTCTTCTGCCCTTAAGATTTTTGGTTCTTCTCTAAGGAAGGAATTTTAGATGGAGAATACTATTTCTGAGGAGACCCCAGACCCTTTTCCTTCAGGGGATGATAGTTCATGCTTAGGGCTTAGGAATCGAATGCAGGACTAGTTGGTTTCACCCTGCTTTCACATCTTCTCTCCTTCTAGTTCCAAAGGGTAATAACTGAATGCCAATGTGGGTGTCTCGACTAAGCATAGAGGACATAGAACTAAAGCTAAGAGATTCAGTTTGGAAGTGGAAGACATGATTAGAGATTGCTCTCTAAGACCGATTGAGGAGATCCTTTCCAAGAGAAAGATGTTTCCATCTTGTGGATAACTCTTTTGTTGAATTTCATTCAATGGATGTGTCATGTTAGATATTTTTTCCTTATAGAGCTCCTTGATCTAGTGTAGCTTTGTTATTGTTGGTTGGCAAATCATTTTTAGCCTCGTCGTTGATTTTGGGTTTTTATGTTGATTGTTTTCCCCTTTCATTATTTCTTGTAGTGTTGTCATTTTCTATCTATTTTTTTTTTATGGAATTTTATGTCACTAATTTTCATATTTTTTGTTTTGTTGGGGCTATGGGCCTCTCGTTTGTGCTCCAGACTAGTTTTTTAACTCTAGTCAAAGCTAGCATGTTTCTCATTCATTGCTCCAATTTTTGTAAAAGCATTTACCCATAAAAAAATGTTTTGAAGGGTTAAAAAATTTTGGTGGAAAACATTATAAAGTGGTGATGTAAATTTTTGAGTGGCAACTTTTATTTAGAAGAAGTGAAAATTATAAACAGAGGAGGTCCTAGTTTGTGTTTTGTACATGACAAGTTTTGTCATTTTGTCCTTCACTATTCTTCTTGTTTGTTGGACCTAGATTGGATCTTGTTGAAACCATGAAGGATTTAAGATAAATACATATGTGAAGTGATTGGTTTTATCTTTTGTATATTTTTATATGTATTTGGACTTAAAGTCTAATCAGATAATTGGAGAATGTGAAGAGTCTTTCATTTTATTTCGTAGAAGGTTGGAAGGTAAAGAGACATCAGGATTGGAAAAGACTATAAATAGTACTTCAATGTAATAGAATATGGTTTGATGCACTGATAGAGATTAATAGAAATTATCCTGTATGGTTTTCCCTTTTTTTTATGTATGGTGTCTGCACAATAGAGTACTCTATTTTGATTTATTATTTAATCTAATGAAATAAAAATTATGGTCTTGCTCTATTATAAAAATGCTTCACCCTACTTTTTGGTCTAACTAAAGATGATGTATGTGGCCTATACTATTTACGTCTCTATATCACCTATTATGCTCTCCATTGCACAAGTTATCTCTGTAATTAGCATGTTCTGGTGTAACTCTAGGAACCTCTACTAATAATGGTGCGGTGAACATGGAACCAAATTAGAGTAACTATGCCAAGATGGTTTCTATAATCGAGAGATGTAGAATGATGGATAGATGAGAGAATTAAGAATTTTGTAGAAGAAGTGAAAAGAGTCAGAAAGACTACAAAGAAGATTGTCCAAGAACACATCTATGCTGAAACTTATCTGGACTATTAGTTGCATGACTAGCTAGATTAGAATACTTTTACTTTAGTTTGAGGAGAATAAAATTTATAAATTATACTAAGGACAAGCTAGAGAGATTTCATAATCTAGATACTAACTAGTCTCGAGTAGTAGATTACTAAGCAAAGACTATGATTGATGACTATATCATAGAGTTTACAGTACAAGGACACATACCTTTTGAGATTGCACATGATCAATTTTTAAAAAAAATTAGAGGGAAGTTTTTGCAGCAACTACCCTTGTTGATCAAGATGTTGGATGTGAAAAAGGCCATGGTGCCTACTCCATCCAACATGGAGTAGTCACTTTAGGCATCATATGGGTACATGCAAGAGAGAGTGGATGATGATGACCTGAGTAAGAAGAATTTGAACCTGATCCTATAAAATGGAAGGTGAAAAGGCTCTGAGTCAAATGAAATTTTAGGACTCAAAAGAGAGCTACGATAACAAAAAAGATGGAATAGGAAAACCGATCCTGAAGTAACTATGAGTATGACTAGGAGTAAAGTAGAAATTGATATAGCTGGAGAAGTGGAAAGCAAAGATGCTAGAGAAGAAGATTCTTAAAAGAAGGTGAGAAAGATACTGAAAGAGAAGGGTATGCTAAATATGAGGAAAGTCTATATGAGAAAGAGGATGTTGGAAGCATAGATGATCGGGTAAATCAATTAGGAAGTAGAGATGGGTTGCAATTAACTGAGGGAATTTTCATTGGAACCAGGAAGGAAAGTTCTGAGGAAAATGTTAAATTTGAAGGTAGTAATATTACAAGTTCAAGTTTGAAGCAAGAAGAAGTTAGAAATAATCATCATTCATTTCAAAATTATGCATCCCCCAAGCCCACTTTATTTATAGAAGGCATAGAGAGAAAAGCTCACATACACTGGTTTGATTCCTTTATTGACAAGTTTGGAAGGCTCAGTATAGAAACCGAATGGGCATTATAAAGAAAGAAGTTACATGAAACAAAATTATTGGTTACCCCTGAAAATAATAGTGCAAAGCAACCTATAGTCATACTAACCACTACACAATCGATCAACTAGATAATGACTGATGTGAGTACACTACCAATTATAGTTATTAGTATTCAAACACTTATAATAATAACTAACAATACATCAAATATGGCATGTAGTGCAGATATGTTTTTACCTTTAATGTCATATGATGGATCTTTAGATCCATAATAGTATTTAGTCACATGTGAGATGAAATGGGTTGTAAAAGGGGTTCATCAGATGTTGTGAATAAATGTGAACTCGTAGGAGCTTTGGGAGGATGTGTTTTGGAGTTCATTTGTAAAAGCACTATCAATACCCTATATTTAAAATAAGCAAAAGATTTACTAATAGCATAATTCAAGGTAAAAAATGCTTTAATCAAGCAATCCAAGATCTAAAGGAGATTAAAAAAATAAGAAAAATGGTTGGAGAATATGATCATAGGTTCTTCCACATAATGAATAAGATTGATTTTATTCTAGAAGATAAAGATAAGGATGCTTCATTCATAGAAGGTTTATGAACTTGAATAATGTTCGCTATCTTGTAAACCCATTTCTCCACCAAAGTTGATGCTTGATCTACTACCATCAGGGTTGAACAGATAGAAGACTATGTAGATCTTGCCTTGGTAGGATCAAAATTAAAAGCTAAGTTAGATGCTTTTATGAGGATAGATGAAATCCATGAAAATGATAATCCTAAATTAGGTTTATGGTGCATAGAGTGTGGTTGTGAGGGAAATCATAGGAATGATCGCCAAATAATAAAAATATAATTCTGTGAACTTTTTAGGGTAGCGAGAAATCTTACATCCAAGTGCCATCTTCTCCAACAATATATTAAAAAATCACACAACATGTATTGTAAATTTTGCAAATCTACAAATCATGATGAGACTAGTCACCACTCATTGCATGAGTTAAATAAAGATATAAAAATGAATGTTTTCAAAGTTGTGGCCTAGAAGATACTCAATTTAAAACAAGAAATTCCATGACCAAATGTGGATATGACAAATACAAATCAAGGTAGTCTAGGATGGGTGCTTTCATCACCACCATAGCAGATGTCATCATCATCATATTACCAACCGTAAGGCCTAGCTAGCTTAAATAATACATCGTCTCCATTGTATCAATATTCTTATTGATATGCACAACCATGGGACAACATAAATTTTCAACAACAACAAGCAACTTGGACCCCAAGTTATCCTCAGCATCAGTATGGAGGATATGATGTACAGGTAAATCAATAGGGAGGATATAATGGACAATAATCCCAAGGTTGGGATATCAACAAAATACAGGAGGCTGTAGAGGAGGATATTAGGGAGAATATCATGATGGAAATCAAGGAGGTTGCAATAATGATAATTGACAAAATTGACTGCCCATGTAATGTTATCTATATAGAGCATATAATCATTTTGTGAAAAACTGTCCTACAAATCCCCAAAGACAAGTTTATTATGTATATTTAAGGATTGAAGGTCAACATCAAAAAAAATACTACCCTGTTCTATAAAAATAAAGGGGAAACTAGTGTGCAACATAAACAAGATTAATGCTCAACCAAAGGAAAATGCATTTGTACAAGCCGTCATAAGGAAACAAAGGGCTGAACATGGGTTACCTGCATTAGATATGTCTTAGGGTCTAGGAATTATAAAACTTTAGAAAAATAAATATCCTGGCCTTATAACTAAAAATAATTTAATGTATCAAATTGTGTAGGTATTACAAGAAATACAAAAAAACTAGCTTTTCGTGAGGATAACACTGCTATTGATACTCAAATGTATAAGCATTTTTTTTGGATCATGCAACAAGAAGGCATTGTGATCAGTTTGATAGATATAATGAAATTACTTAGCACATTTTAAAATGAAGATATATCTCAAAATATCATGAACCTCCTTCACAATATTCTGGAGTGTGCACATCAAGGACAGACAAGGGCCAATAAATTAGTTTGGTACATCAAGACCAAAAATCCATGAGATGTGGATTCATGACTAAACATCAATTTGGATAGATATGAAATCCCAAATGCATTATTTAAATTTAGTAGTACCATTAATATGATTCCTCACTCCACATGGGAAGCCATTGGATGACTAACTCTAAGTTACAATCTAGTAACATTAAGCTCAATGGATTATAGTAG
Organism: Torreya grandis; assembly: GCA_037957365.1. Classification (NCBI taxonomy): domain Eukaryota; kingdom Viridiplantae; phylum Streptophyta; class Pinopsida; order Cupressales; family Taxaceae; genus Torreya; species Torreya grandis. Next base: position 1,091,613 of record JARHVA010000081.1, on the reverse strand, counting down.
AGTTGAACCTATTGGCTGACTAGAATATATTGAAATTAAATTATATGAAATTATATTGAGAGGATATTTTGAGGTCATTGACATGAAGATAATAGATATCAATTACCCTACCTTAATCAGTAAGAAATGGGCTTATGATGTCCAAATGACTATTAACACTATGCACAATCAGTTAGAAGCACATTAGAAAGATAAAATAATATCCATACCTCTAAACAAATTTAAATAGAAGCCCTATATCATTCCTAAGAAGAGAAAGAGTCTCCTTATGTTTACAAGGAAAAAAAATTGCTTAAGGTGGGGATAGATGAAAGACAAATTGGGGTGTACACTTTTGAATGTCAAAAGTGGAATCCCAATATTGCACAATAAGAATAATCAATGGTATTTAAACTAGTTATCACAAAGTCACCAATTAGATAAGTTCAAATTAAAGAATGTGTTTCTCCTTTAGTATGTTCACCAACAAGATATGAGGTAGAATTTTTGTATGGTAATAGTGTAACTATGATGGGTTACATTGAACCTACCCATGAAAGAATCCTACCCTAGGATTCAACATCATCTATAAGTGGTGTCTCGGCTGCACACGTCCTTAGTTAGTCCCATAAAGATCATGAGTTGAGACCTTTATGCATGGTGTTCACTATAGAATGCTAAATACGTCAATATTTTGTGATCGAGGATCTTAATCCATTCATCCTGAGGCTTGAACAAAATGTACTAGAGGTAGAACAATGAGCCAACACACTCACCTATACACTGAAATAAATTGATACAAAATGGTGGGTTGTGTACAAAAACACAAATATGCATTACGAGGATGCCTGTGAGATATTGTGTGTAAGGTTTTAGATACCATCTAGTATTAAAGAAAAATGACCCTTTTTTCAAGAGGGTCAATGTCTCAAACTACACATCCATTAGTGCATGGATATATAGACTACATAGAGAGTAGAGGATCGATATTGGGCACACATATCTAGTCATACCCTTGCACCTCTTCCAATAGCTGAGTACATGGATTATTACCATATAAGAGAAACCAAACATTGACCATAAATTCAATAGGATTTTATCCAAATATTTTTAATTGAAGATGATAAACATTTATTATAGGATGCCTTGCAAAAGATCAAAACAAATCTATGTCATAGGCATGCAGAGGATTTAACAAATGTTACTATATAATATTCTCATTAGGAAGTTGAACAAGATCTAGATTTTGCACTGTAGTGATAGTGATAGTGATGGGGATCTTGATTTAGAAGGGTTATTTGAACTACAACATGAAGAGGTGCCTAAACTAGTATAAATCACAAAGCAAGTAGCAGAGAAGAATTTATCCACTATTGAAATCCCATAATAGGAAGGCAAATGTATTTTACAATATATTATGCCTAGTTGATCAAACAAAATATATTAGGAACCATTGCAAAGGACTCAAGGAACTATTGGGACAAAAGTGGCCCCTAAGCTTTAAACAATAGGAGATTACTAGGGACAAGAGTAGATCTCTAAAGCCATATAGCTATTATGAGACTACCAAGGATTACTAGGGATAAAATTAGATCTCTGAAGCCACATAGATATTAAGAGATTACTAGGTTGTGTTTTCAAGTAAATTTTTGGAGGTCAAAGGTGTTGATACATCTTTGAGAGAGATGCACATTGAGATAAAGGAATGCACGTGCCCAATTAAAAATTGACCCTACAAACTCAATCCTAACATGAAAACAAAAGTAAATGTTGAATTGGATTGAATTCAAGAAGTAATTATTTATCTAATTAGGAAGGTAGAATGGGTGAACCCCATAGTGGTACAATCTAAGAAGATTGGATAAATATGGGTGTGTGGGGATTACCATGCACTCAATGATGCCTACATTAATGATCCATTTACTGTCCCTTTTATTGATGAAGTACTTGAGTTTATCATTGGACATGAGGTATATTCTTTTATAGATGGTTTCAATGGGTACCACCAAATTCCAATTACTAAAGAGGATTAGGTCAAAAGTACCTTTGCTACTAAATGGGGGTCATTTGCCTATAAGGTAATGCCATTTGGTTTAAATAATGCACTTATTGTCATTTCTAGAGCTGTGGTAAATGCATTTAAAGACTTCATTCATGATTTCTTAGAGGCTTATCTAGATGACTAATCAGTCTTTACTCTATCTAAAGAGCACTTATCAAAGATAAGATTGATGCTAGAGTGATGTATAGCTTTTTGCATCACTTTATGGTTAAAAAATGTTTATTCTTTACAAATTTTGGTGTCTTTTTGGGTCACGTAGTGTGAAATGATGGAATTTTGGTTGATCTAGCTAAAATTGTTATTATAGTAGGAATGCCACCTCCTACAAATTCAACTGGTTGATCTAGCTAAATTTTTTGGGTCATACAGATATTATAGGAAATTCATAAAAGGATATGCAACTATACCAACAACCATGGAAAATCTACTATGCTAAGACACCAAATTAAAATGAACACTTGAGTGTCAAACATCTTTTAATTAGTTAAAGTAGAGGGTTGATAACAACACCCATCTTGGTATTTCTTGACTAGAAAAATCTATTCCATGTAAATGTGGATGCTTTGGGCACTACAATAGGATCCATCTTAGTGAAACTAGGAGAAGGTGGGATAAACCATCTAGTACATTTTACAAGTAGGAAAATCTGAACTATGGAAAAGAATTACAAAACTGTAGAGAGAGAAGCACTCACCATGGTGTTTACATTATAAAAATTCAAGCATTACTTGTTGGCTACTCCATTTGAGTTCTTCACAGACTACCAAGAATTATGATACCTAGTTAATAAACCAATTCTATGGGGATGGATCTATATTTGGTTGATGTTCTTTTAGAAATTCCAATTCTAAATCAATGTGAAACTAGTATGGGAGAATGTGGGGTTAGATCATCTCAGTTGACTACATAATGGGGAAGAACTAGAGGAACTCAACGATGAATATCATGTTGCACATCTATTTAGAACTGTTATAGTTCTTGATAACATGGAGGACATCATAAAATTCTTAGAACAAGGAAATTTTCCTACAGATTATATAGAGGGAAAAGAAATAGATGGTTACTAGAGCTATACCATATAGCCTCATTAATGGTTTCTTGTACAGGTTGGGTAAAGATGATGTATTATGTAGGGTAGATCTAAAACATGAGTGACCCCAACTACATCAATATGCTCACTAGCATTGAAAGAGGACACTTTGTAGGAGAGGCTATTACTAGAAAACTACTTCAGAGTGGTTTATGGTGGTCTACACTTTTTTAAGATGCGCATAGAGTTTATAAACATTCTGACATCTATCAATGACTGGGTAAGCCTAATCAATGAGATGAAATGCCTTTGGTTCCTATGATTACATAACAACCTTTTAAACAATGGGGAATTGATTTTGTCAGACATATAGCTCCCCCAAGTAAGAACAATCATGCTATATACATTATCATGGTAACTGACTATTTCACAAAATGGGCAAAAGCTGCTACTACTCCATGCTATGGTGTGAAAGATGCTGTAAAGTTCTTATAAAAAAATATTATCACACTATTTGGATGCCTAATTAAGTTGGTAAGTGATAGAGGCACACACTTTCTCAATAACACTATTAAGACTCTCATAGAATAATTCCTGATATCACACCACAAAAGTATAACTTACCATCCACAGGCTAATTGTTGGTAGAAGAACACGGATTGTAAAGATAAATAGGATATTTGTCCTATATTTATGTATTATGCACTCATTTTGTCATTGTATAAATCTATTTTATCATATCTTTATGACTTGTAGTAGGATAGAATATGAAGAGACTCCACTTTTGGCATCGAGTATGAGAAGAAGATGAACAGTCATAGAGTGGAAATGTCTATATATACTTTTGTTTGTAATAAGAAGGATGTTACACTTTTAGAAGAGATTAAGAGAGATTATCTGGTTATGATTACCTATGTGATTTCTTATTGTGTTCTTTGCATGTGCTCTCATGTGTAATGTTTTGGTTACTTTATATCTAATTAATTTGAATGCATTATTTTAGTTTATGAAATACTGGTTGTTATTAATTCCTCACTAATGTAGGATAATTAATACTTCTTATGTTTTTGTTATTCAAATTCCTATTTTTATATAATAAACTATTCTATGCACATGAAATATATCACAACTATCCTCATTTTTATCATGTTCTGATGCTTTAGGAACCTCTACCGATAATGGTACGATGAGTGTGGAGACTACTTTTTGGAGGGAATTGTGCTAAGATAGTTACTAGGGCATAGAGATATTGAGATATGGCTAGACCAAAGGATATGTAATTTTTTAGAAGAAGAATTAAAAAGGACTGATCTTACCATTTAGGAGATCATTCGAGAGCATATTTATGGAGAAATTTAGATTTTTTTTGGTGAAACTTAAAATAATTGTTAGCTAATTGGTTAGCATAGTTAAAATATTATTGATTTAAACCAAAGATGGAAGAAAATATTATTTAGACTGAAGAAAAGATAGACCGGCTGTAAAGATTGAAAATCGACTAGACAAGAGAAATAAATCATTAGGTTTCTACTACAGTAGATGGATATATAACTAAGTTTATAGTAAAAAGATACATAGATTTTGAATATGCAAAGGACTTGTTCATTAGAGGAATTTGAGGGTTCTTTTTACAATGAATACCTATCCTTGTAAATATGTTGGTTGTGGACAAGGTGATGGTGCCTACTCTAGCTAATATGGAGTAGTTACTTTGGGTGTATAGGGGTGTGTGCAACATGATAGTGAATGATGATCAGATGAGTATATAAGGCTTAAACTTGAATTCAAAATTAATACACAAGGGGATAAGAATAAAAAGAAGAATTTGGAGTCAAAATGTGAGATGTGATGATAAAATATATGGTGTAAATAGAAAAATACCCAGGTAGCTTTAAGTAGAGTTAAGAGTAGAAGTAAAATAGATGAAGAATGAGTAGGAAGACATGAGGAATGAGAATAAATAGATGAAGAATGGAGGATTAAAAAAGATTAGATGAAAGTAGAAAATGAATGTTGATAGAAAGAAATAAGTGATGAAGAACGAGAGGAAGAAGAGATGTTCAAAGATGAAGATGAGAATAGTGTAGAGGTAGATCAGGTAGATGATAAATGTAGTACATATCAAGAAGAATGGGTATTATAAAAAGAAAGACATGAAGTAGTAATCATAGAAGCATAAAAAATTTGCAAATTAATTTTAGGTTAAAGCTTATAAGAAGAAGAAGTCATAGGAAAGAATCATCCACCAGAAGGACACATGTCCATGTAACCTAATTTGTTATATTCTATTAGAAGTTTTCAACCAGTAGAATAGGTACACCATTGCTGAGAAGGTCCATTTTTATAACAAGTAAATCATTGGGGTACTTAAATTTAAACATCCTCAATTCTTAAGGCTTTGAAGGCCATAGGGTTTGTTGAAACCAAGCAGAGAAAAGTAAGAAACAAAAAAATAGAGTGCACAAAAAAAGTCTACTAATGCAAAGGTGATTCTTCATAATGTCTAAGCATGATCACATTGAATGTAACCTCCAACTATAACAACATGCACTAGATGCCTTCAACACCAATTTCTAATATGGGTGTAGACGGATCATTTATCAATTTGGTGACATTTGATGGGTCTACTGACCCTGAACATTACTTACTAACATGTGAGATGAGATGACAAGCTAAAGGTATTACTAATGAGGCTATAAAGAAATGTGAATTAGTAGGGGCACTGAATGGAAGATCACTTAAATTTATGTGCCATAGATAAATCACTCAAGAAAATATATAGCAGGTTTAGGAGTGGCTCATCATAGAATTTAAAATAAAGAAATGTACAAGTCAGACTATTCAAGACCTAAAGGAGATTAGCAGAAGTCAAGAGAATCAGTCTATGATTATGATCGTAAGTTTTCAGATGTTATGAATAAGGTGGAGTTCTCCTTAGTAAATAAATATAAAGCTACGTGTTTTTTTGAATAATTACATTCCAAGATCAGGATTTTTATAACATAGACCTAATATACTACTAAGGTAGATGTTAGCTCAGTTTCTCTTTGAGTGGAGTAAATTAAATATTATGGGCAAGCTCTCATAATGGAATCTAAGGTTAAAAATACATTTCAAGATTTTATGAAAAGGATGGAACAATATCATGAAGTAGATAAAATGTAGCTAAATCTATGGTTCATGGAGTATGTAAAAGAAAGAAATCATAAGAATGATTGTCCTAAGATCAATAAAAAGTTCTATGAAATTTTTAGAGTCATAGGGCACGCAACAATGCAGTGATATCTCTTACAATAGGATGTCAAAATCCCAGAAAGTTTGAATTGAATTTTTTTTAAATCACATAATCAAGATGAAAATAATTGTAGGGATTTACAAGATTTCACTGAATATATCATAAATAATTTATTTGTCATTGTTTTGCAACAAGTGCCCTCGGTGAAGCAGACGATTCCAAGCCTAAAGGTTGATAAGAGTTATGTGGACCAAGTAGGTCCATAATGGATTCTTGGTTTGCCTTAGTACCACCTTAAGTTCTGGCCAAATGGACCCCTCCTTCACTGATTTGGACATTACCATCACTGTAATACTAGTATGAAACACCTTCAAATCCAATGATGATGCAATAGTAGCAAACTAGTTGGACCCATCTAGTTATGTAATAATAATTTGGGATTACAGATAATACCCAACAATATCAACATAGAAATAAAGTGTAACAATAGGAATATTATAGAGGAGGTTATCAGTTGAATAGAAGAAGATCTAGAGGTGGATACAGAGGGGGTTACCAAGTTGGTAGAAGAAATAATTTCCAATGCCTTCCTTTGCAATGTTACTTGTGTGGAGATTATAATCATGTGAAACACAACATCCATTTGAATCCCCAAATATAATTTTACTGTGCATATTGTAGGTACATGAGCAACATGAGATAGAATATTATCCTATGTTGGAAAATCAAAGAAAATAAAAGGCTGTCAGGAATATCAGGGCATCAGGAATGTTAACATGGTGAATGCACAACTTAAAGAGGATGTATTTTTGAATGCCGTTGCAAGACACTAGCATGTAAAGAGAATAGTGCCACCACTCAAAATGCCTTAGGCCTAGGGAATCTAGAAAGTGAAACATGACAAATACCCAAACCCAACTTTAGAAAAGGGGTTCATGTATGAAGTTGCATAGCTGTCAAAAAATATTCAACCCCAAGACACTACTAAAAGAGATGTTGTAGCAATAGATGCCCAAGTGTATCGTTAGATTATGTGAATTATGTGTTAAGATGGAGTTGTTATTGCACTAATAGATTTATTGAAGTTGCTAAGTAAACTATGTAATGATGACATTTCTCAAAACATCAAACACTTACTATATAATTTACTAGAGTGTGCACAACGAGGGCAATAGAGGATAAAAACCTTTTTTGGTATGTAAAGGCAATGAAGACATGGGATGTATATGTGTGAATCAACATTGATGTTGTAGGATATGAAATTCTAAAAATTATCTTTGATTTTGGCATCACGATCAACATGATTTATAGGTCTACATGGGAGGTCATAGGATGACCAGTTCTAAGTTACAAACCAATAATTTTGAGTTTAGTAGACTATAGAAGAGTTTAACGCATTGGGTGGTTAGAAGATGTTGAGATAAAAATTTTAGAACTGAGCCTATGAAGTGACTTTGAAGTAATTGAAATGAAGACAACAATAACTTATTACCCTATGTGTTGGGTGTGAAGCCACCATTCACAAGTCACTATTCATAGAGTACTATTCATGAGTATTATTCATGGGCACTATTCATTGATCACTATTCATGTTAACATGGTAGTGGGTCCCATGGTGGGTCCAAGGAAGTGGGCTTGTGGAAGGTCCCAAGTGGTGGATCTTAGGTGATGTGGCATGCAATTAACATGGCATGTTAATGATGTGGCTAATGATGTAGTAGATGGTGTAACATGATGGTGAAATGGTAGAAGGGCCCCTTGGAGAGTCATATGGTGTGGTCAAAGTGTTTTCACATGATGTAAAATAAAAATGGTCATGCATGGGTTGAATTTTTAATGAGACCCATGATTCACATGTGTAGACAAAGTCAAAATGTGATTACAACACCTTTTGGACTTGTGTGAGCACATGGAAGAAGAAGACAAGAAATCACTATTGGTGATTGGCCTCACATGTGTGAGTGGGGCATAATTATTAGAGTCATATGGGGTGGCTTGGATCTTTTCTAAAGTGGAACATCCACTTTGTTTAACCTTGGATATTGAAGATAATAAGAACACTATTGAGTGTTTGGACTCACTTGTGAAAGTGGGGAGCAAGTTTTAGAGCCACATGAAGGTGGCACATGTTCTTGTCTAAGTGGAGGGACATTTTTGATGATTTTTTTAATATGGGGACAACCAACACTATTTATTAGTATATAACCACTCAAATGTGGCAAGTTTATTTTCTTGGCCATGAAGTTATCTCCCTCTCTCTCTCTTCTCTCACATTGTATGAAAATGCTATAAAGCATTGAGCTCTCTCATTGTAATATTCATCCATTTAGTGGATCAAGGAGGAGCCCTTGGAGTTTCTCCATTTTGAATCCATGGTTAGAGGTTATATCTTGTAAGGCTTACGATTAGCTTAGCTCTCCTAAATGTTTGTGTTCTAAGCATCAGATGTAGGCTACAAGTTGAAGCATGGAAGGCTAGATTGCTTTGCTCACCTAAATGCATGATGGATTCATGGAGGTAGAAGCTAGAATCTCCCTTGGATGTTATGGTATTATCATTTTTGAGATGCATGTTTCATCTTGGAGGTTAGAACCTAGAAGGCATGGTTGTATGCTTGGTTCACCTGAGTTCTTGTAAGCACTATGAAGGAGTTACTATGAGAGGAAATGTGTAGAGAGAGTTATTGATTAAATATGGAAGTTTGGTGCTACCTTTGCCTTTTGGTTTTTCCCTAGTTGGTTTAGTAGGGTTTTCATATATATCTAGTGCTATGGTTTGTATCTCCTATGTTATGTTTTTATTTGTAGCTTATTTTATGTTTCTACATTTAAAGTTTTGCACATGTAGGAATAGATGAATGTTTGTGTTTATTTCCTAACACTAGTATCAAAGATGGGATTTTATTTATTTATTAGTCACTGTGATACTTTTTGATCCCTAACAAGTAGTATTAGAGCTTGGTTCTAAGGTTAACAATGTTTGATACCAACAAGTGGTATCAGATCCATGGTTGTTTGGCTAGTTTTATGCAAGTGGGAGCTATAGATGGAGAGACCTAGATATGACCCAAAAAAATTGCATGAAAGGTATTCTCTCTTGGTGGGAGATGGAGAATAGACAAGAAGCTTAAAAATATTTTCCAAATAGATCAGCACCAACACATAGTGTTCATGATGAAACAAATATACAACTTATGGTGGATCAAGTTATCCTCCATTAGTGTAGATGGAGGGTGATGACAAGGCATGTACCTTGTTGGTTCTCAACTAGAGAAGAGGTGAATGATGTGGTATCATACTAACAACATGTTGTTGGCTGAGATGATGTAAAAAATCCATGTAGAGGAGGAGGTACTAAAAACCTAATTCTATACCTGTTGTGGTTGGATGGAGGAGAACAAGTGACCCAAGGTTTCGTGGAAGGAGAAGGCTGATTTTGGAGCTTTTAAAGCTAAAAGATGCATTGAGTGAAGTGATCGATGGTTGTGGTGTAGCAAAAGTGAGTATCCAAGAGAGCTGTAGTGTAGCTAATGTGAGTAACCAAGGTAGACAGATGCATGGAGTAATGTTACACATGAGTTTAGATTGACATGTGATAGAGCAAGATGTAGGTTGACTGTGAGCTCAAAAACTTGGTAGGTTTTGTGATGCACTAAGTAGTGAAACAACTTCCAATGAACCATGGATGGTTACTATGTTAATAATGGTGGGTAGAAGTTTACTACATGTAAAATTCAAGTGTTGACTTCTATGGATTCTTATCTTTAGTTGGTGACTATGGATGCGAGTGCAGTGAGATGTCATTTTGACATCATTTCTACATGGTGGTCTCGTGATGAGACAAGAATAAACATAAGGGTTATGAGGATGAGGCAGATTTTCTAGTTTTTAGAATTGAAGACTGTATAGGTTCCAATAGGCATACTAATGTGATACAAGAATACCTTCATGGGGAGCCAAGGTTTAGTAGAGGATGTTTTTATGTGTAGATGGCATGTTGGATGTAGGCGACAACATGATCAATGGTGAGATGGCTAAGATGACTACGATAAGATGAAGGAGAAAATCAAAGATGGAGATGCATAGTGGACATGGAAGTAAGAAATTCAAGTACCTCACTTCTTGCGGTATTTAGATATGTCTTCGAGTTTATTCTAGAGCAAAGGAGGAGAAGATGATTGTCATGTGTATTGTATTCATCGGGAGTAGGAGAAGACTCATGGAGTAATTGTGTACAAAACCATATACTTCTAAGTAATGGGAGTTGTGATTAATTCATGGCAAAATATTTAAAAAAGGATTGGGTCTATGGTGAAGTGGGAGTTACTTCATGTTGTTGAAAATCTATAGTGGGCATGTAGATGTTGATAAAGCTGTTAGGGTAGAGAAGTTTCAGTAGTGAAAAAAATTTCTTCTAGGCTTGTGTGTGAGCAACAGTGGGCATGATGACATAGGTGGTTTAATGTCTTGTGCATATGAATTCAAGTGGGAGATTGTTGGGTGTGAATCAACTATTCATAGGTCAATATTCATGGAGTAATATTCATGGTGACATGGTAGTGGGTCCCACAGTTGGTCCTAGGATGTAGGCCCATGGAGGGTCCCAAGTAGTAGATCCCAGGTGATGTGGAATGCAATGATGTGGCATGCAGGTGATGTGGCTAATGATCTAAAGGATGATGCAATAGGATGGTGAAGTGGCAGGAAGGCCCTATATAGGGTCCTATGGTGTGGTCAAGGTGGTGTCACATGATACAAAATACAAAATATCATGCATGGATTGAATTTTTAAGGGGATTCATGATTCACATGTGTAGATAAATTCAAAATGTGGTTGTAACACCTTTGGGACTTGTTTGAGCACATGGAATAAGAAGACAAGAAATCATTATTAGTGATTGGCCTCACATGTATGAGCGGGGAATAATTATTGGAGTCACATGGGGTGGCTTGGATCTTGTCTACAGTGGAGCAACCACTTTGTTGACCCTTAGATATTGAAGAGAAGAAGAACACTATTGACTGTTTGGACTCACTTGTGGAAGTGTGAAGCAAGTTTTGGAGCCACATGAAGGTGGCACATGTTATTATCTAAGTGGAGGGACATTTTTTATGGATTTTGGCTCATGGGGACAACCAATACTATGGATTACTATACACCCACTCAAATGTGGCGAGTTTATTTGCTTGGCCATGAAGTTATCTTCCTCTCTCTCTTCTCTCACATTGTATGAAAATGCTATAAAGCATTGAGCTCTCTCATTATAATGTTCATCCATTTAGTGGATCAATGAGGAGACCTTAAACATTCTCCATTTTGTATCCATGGTTAGAGGTTAGAGCTTGTAAGGCTTAGGATTATCTTATCTCACCTAGATTCTTGGGTTGTAAGCATCAGAGGCAAGTTACACATTGAAACATGAAAGGATGGATTTCTTTGCTCACCTAAATGCATGATGGATTCATGGAGGTAGAAGCTATAAGCTCCCTTGGATGTTATGGTATTAGCATTATTTAGATGCATGTTTCAACTTGGATGTTATAACCTAGAAGTCATGTTTGGATGCTTGGTTCACCTAGGTGCTTGTAAGCACTATGAAGGAGTTATTATGAGAGGAATTGTGTAGAGAGAGTTGCTAATGAAATATTTATGTTTGTTGTTGCCTTTGCTCCATGGTTTTTTCCTAGCTAGTTTAGTAGGGTTTCCATGTATATTTTGTCTTATATTTGGTCTCTCCTATGTTATGTTTTTATTTATAGCTTGTTTTGTGTTTCTACATTTAAATTCTTTCACGTGTAGGAATAGATGAATGTTTTTTATTATTTCCTAACACTTGTATCAAATCTAGGCTTTGCTTTAGCTTTTTGTACCTATGAGCGTTGTTGATCCTGAACACTATGTTGATTGGCAAGAAATGAGCATATAATGGTTAGAAAATTATCAATACTATACAAAATTAGTTAGAGGCACATCAGGGAGATAAGATTTTAGTCATTCCTTTACATAAGGTGCACAAATCCTAAATCATTCTAAATGAACCAGACTCTCCTTATGTCGCACAAAAAACTAGTTGGATGAAGGTAAACTCTGAGGAGATCCAAAAATCTCTATGTGAAATTGAATGCAATTTCTTGTATGAGCATACTAAACCTTAGGTATAGTCTTTACTCACTCAATAGTTGAAGAAATCTAAACAATGGAAGCCTAAACCAGTAGTTAATCAACCATTAACACTTTAATTTTTCATAGACAATTATACATCCATGAAGGATAAATCCCCTACTCACTCAAAAGTTGATGTTATCTACCAAGTAGATGATCATATGTAGGATTATATAGAGATGACTACAGAAGGCACCTTGCCTTGGGAAATAGCTTCATCTGTAAGTGGGGCCTCAGATACACATCTATTCAACTAGGATCATGGTGATCATGAATTCTGACCTATGAGAATGGTCTTCACAATGGAAAGACAACTTCCTTCATACTATGGAACCGAAGACATCAATCAATTCATTATGTGCCTACAAGTTCATATTCCTACAATTAGTCAATGGGTCAGTGAATTTAATTACACTTTGAAGGGAGATATAGAGACATGATGGATAATTCATAGAAATAATTAGCTCAATTGGGATGATGCATTTGAGCTTATGATTAGTATATTTTAACTAATGGAGGTCATCATAAGTAAGTGGCCTTACTTTTAGTAAGGTGAGTGCCCTAAAATCTATATCCAAAAATGTGGTGAGGTATGGATTGACAAACGTGTGGCACCAAAGTATGTTAGGAATTTAAATTTTTAAAATATATTTAATATGACCATAAATCAAATCTAAATTATGAAATAACATGCATCATAGAAACATTACTTAAATCATAGTTATTATGAAAGCATAAATGAAGAGAATAAGATAAAAACACACATAACACAGATCTACTATGGTTCACCCAATGTGGGATATATCCACCAAGAAATTCCCCATATAAAATTGTAATCTAAAAACAAGATTACAATGAACTCTCAGAGAGATAGAAAAATATCTTGTAGAAAATGCTACATAAATAAATGTTGCACTTTCACCTGTACCTGCACAATACGATATCTCACAAGATGCTATACTATACGCTACAATAAACAACTGTACTTTGTAAAAATATCTACACTTTGACTCTGATCCTCAAAAGCCACACCTTGAAAATAAAATCATCAACCTCTAAAGGCCACACCACACTTGTATATATAAAAAATATGGGAAAATCCATAAAAAGAGGAGAAACTCACCATGTTTATCTAAGATAAGCATCATCCACTAGAAGACACCTTAGTTCAACCTCATCAAGATAATGTAAAAGCCCATCCACTAAGGAACATGCCAAGATAGAGTCTCCACCTTTTAAGTCACATTTTCCAACAACATGTGATCACAACCAAATCTTTGAAACAAGGAAGACATCCCATTTTCCAATAAACAACTAGCTCCCTAAGATCAAGGAAGTCAACATGGGAAAAAGTCATCTAACAACTAACTCCACAAAACATGGAAAAATAGAAATTAGATAAATACAAAAAATATTCCACAAAAGGTGGAGTAGGGAAAACTATGCTTCCCACATTTTTGGAGCTCTCTAGGACCAAACATATACTCCTAAGGTCATGTGATAGCCCCAAAGGGCTCCACACTCAATAATCTCCCAGTTGGAGACCATTTCTCCTGAACAAAATCTATCACTTCTCCATGACCACTAAGGCCAACCAAATTTGAACATAGTCTCAACTTGTCCAATGTGACCACCTTGGTCATCATATACATATGATTCTAGCTAGTATGAATATTCTCCAGCTTCACCAAGTTCTCTTATAAAATATCCTAATGAAGTGATAATGTAACTATATGTGCTTCATCCTCGAGTGGAAAGTAGAGTTATTTGCCAAATCAATAACACTCTGACTATCATTATGTAGTCTCCTAAATTAATTCTCATGCCCTAACCCTCTAAATAACTCATGTAACCAAATCATCTCCTTGATAGACTCTATGGTAGAAACTTACTCTACCTTTATGGTTGACAAATCCATAACCTTTTGTATCCAAGAAATCAAACTAACCAATGAATCTCCAATAGTAATAATATATATAACCTACCATACTTCTGCTATCAATATCCCCTGCCATATTTGATTCCACATAACCATGAAAAGAGGTATCTGATCCATCATAACATAAATCAAAATCCATAGTTCTTATCAAATAACAAAGAGCCCATTTAACTACCTACCAATGTTCATAACATGGATCACTCATATACATGCTCGCAACTCCCATTGCTTGGGCAATATCCAGCCTAATACAAACCATGGCATATGTCAAGCTACCAACTACTGATGAGTAAGGTACCTTGGACATCTTAGGATTTTTAGCTTCCATCTTGGGACACTACTGCTTTTATAATATAAAGTGGCCTACCAAAGGAGTACCAACAGAGTTAACATCCAACATGCTAAACCTTTTCAAGACTTTATTCACATACAATGACTAGGATAAGATCAACTTCCTCTCCTTCTTGTCATGATAAATCCTTATACCAAGGATTTGATTTACAAAACCAAAACCCTTCATATAAAATGAGTCACTAAGTTATTTCTTGAGCATATGAATATGTTGTATGTTCGTTCCTGCAACTAACATGTCATCAACATACAAAAAAATTATAATAAAAGAACCATCATCAAAATGTTTGATGTACATGCAATGGTCAAAATGACATCTTTGATATTCTTATTCAATATAAAATAATCCAATTTCTTATACCATTATCATGGAGCTTGTTTCAGGCCATACAAACTCTTCTTTAGTTCTCTTTCCCTTTGACCTCATATCCTAGTGGTTGCTTCATATACAACTCCTCTTCCAACTCACCATGAAGATAAGAAGTTTCCACATCTAACTTTTCTAAGTGCAAATATTCAACTGCAACTAAAGTAAGAATAGTCCTAATAGAAATCATTTTTACAACATGAGAGAAAATCTCATCAAAATCAATACCTAATTTTTGTGCAAACCCCTTGACCACCATCCTAGCCTTATACCTTTTTCTCCCTTCATTTTATTATTTTATTCTAAAGATTATCTTATTTGGAAATGCACTCTTACCCTTGGGTAGCTTTACCAAATCCCACATTTGGTTCTCCATGAGAGATCTATGCTCCTCATCCATGACTCATTTCCATTTCATCTTGGCATCTACTTGCATTGCTTTCTCATAACACTTTGGTTCTCCATTGTTAGTGAGTAATAAATAATTAAAAGAAGGATAAAATCATCCAAGTGATATTATTAAGTTAGAATACCTTCTTACCATATAATTTTGGGGTCCTTATGTAGAAGGTTCTTTAACTAATTCATTGGATACTTTGCCATCCGAAATGTCATCCAATACTATGTACTCTTTGTGTTCTTGTTCCTATTTCTACAACTGATTCTTATACATGGCTTTTTCATTAAAGGTTACATCTCTAGACCAAAATATTTTCTTATCTTTAATGATCCATAAAAGGAAACCAAAGTCATCCTCACCATCAAACAAATGTGCATTTCTATGATTTAGCCTCTAACCTCGTCCTATCCTCTTTCTTAATGAGAACAAAATCTTCACATGCAAAGACTCTTAGAAAATAATAATCAACATTGTTACTAGGCCAAGCTTGTTTAGGAATGCCTCCATCCAAAGGCATAGAAGGTCCTTTGTTAATCAGATATACTGTCGTGATAACTACTTCTACCCAAAGCTATAAACGAAACCCTACATGCAACCTTATGCTAATAGCACATTCCATTATTGTTTTGTTCATCCTTTTAGATACCCCATTTTATTATGGAGTTATTGTAACCATCCTTTGTCTATCAATTCCATTGTTAGAACAATAATCAAAGAAAGCATTACTACAATACTCACCTTCATTATCTAATCTCAAACATTTCAATTTGAGATATGTTTCATTCTCTACCAAGGCTTTCCACTTCTTATAAGTTTCAAACACATTAGCTTTATTTTTAATACAATAAACCCAAAATTTCATAGTTTCATCATCAATAAAAGTAACATAATAATTGGATCCACCAATATAAGATACCTGAGCTAGTCCCCATACATATGAATGTACCAACTCTAATTTGTGCTCATTTTTTATGGGTCCAACCTTTAAGAACTTAACCCACTTCTCTTTTTCATACACACAATTCTCACAGAAGTCTAGATCTATGTCTTTGAATCTAGGAAACTTGTGTTTTAATATCTCCATGCTCTTATGGCTCATATGACCAAGCCTGTAGTGCCACAGAGTTGCATTTCCTTCTGTAGAACTAAATCAAGAGAATTAACACTACCAGCCAGTATAAAGTACCAAATTTCTTACCCCTCAAAATCACAAGAGCACCTTTGGTAAATTTCTAAGAATCTATAGTAAACAATAATAAACATCCCTCACTACCCGATTGCCCCACTGAAACCAAATTCCATCTTAACATAGGCACATGTCTGGCATCCTTGAGTAGCAATGTGTTCCCAGTTTGAATTTTACCCTGAACACAACCTTTCACTAATATCTCACATGGTTCATCATCACCAAGATAAACATGTCTTAGATTCTCTTGAACATAATTAGTCAAATAATGCCTATGTGGGGTGGCATAAAAAGAAGCCCTTGAATCTGAAACCCAAGAATCAGAAAAAACTATCCATAGAAACAATTAAGACATCTTGACATGATTTAATTGATGTCACATTTACCTCATTCATTTCCTCCTTGTTGGAATTATTATCTTGAAGTGACCAATAATCCTTCTTTGAGTGTCCACTCTTCCCACAATGCTAGCATATCATTTTGGATCTAGATCTGGACTTAGATCTACCATTTGAATTTTCACAGTTTCTTTTGATCTTGTCCTTTTGCCTCCTAGTATCAATGGATAAAGCATTATCTGAAGATTATTTACCAAGACTTTTATTTTGCATCTCCTCACTAAAGATCACACTTACAACATCCTCAAAATTTAAGATTTCCTTGGCAGGGACTGCATTACTAACAACCATAACCAAACTGTCCCAACTATCAAGCAAAGAACATAAGATTATCAAAGCTCTAACTTCATCATCAAACTTAATTCTAGTAGAAGTGAGCATACTTACAATCATATTAAAATCATTTAGATTATTATCAATTTAACCATTCTTAGATATTTTCATGTTAAACAATCTTTTCATAAGAAAATTTTTATTAGAAGCTAAGGGTTTCTCATATACCTTTTCCAAGTTTATTCATTAGATCCTTTGTGGTTTTCTCATCAAAAATATTAAATGCAACATAAGATGCAAGGCATAACCATATGGATCCCAATGCCTTCTTATCAAGAAATGACCAATCCACATCACTCATACTTATAGGTTGTTCTACTTTCCCCTCCAAAGGGAGATGTAGCTCATTATGATTTAGGTAATCTTATATCTACATTTTCCACAAACCAAAATGCTTACCATCAAACTTCTCAACCCTAAATCTGATTTCTTCTCCCATAGCTCCCACTCAAGATAATAGCCTTATTATGATTTATCACTTTAGTAAAAAACATAACCAATTGCTTTGATACCAGTTTTTAGGAATTTAAAACTTTAAAATAGATTTAATATGACCATAAATTAGATCTAAATTATGCAATAGTATACATCATGGAAATATTTCTCAAATCACAGTTATTATAAAAGCATAAATGGAGATAATAAGATAAAAACACACATAACATAGATCTACCATGGTTCACCCAATGTAGGCTACATCCACCAAGAAAGTCCTCAAATAAAACTATAATCTAAAAACAAGATTATAATGAACTCTTATAAAGATATAAAAATCTCCTGTAGAAAATGTTGCACTTTCACATGCACCTACACAATATTGTATCTCACAAGATATTATACCATGCCCTACAATAAACATCTACACTTTGACTCTGATCCTCAAATCCACACCCTATAAATAAAAACATCAACCTCTAAAGGCCACACCACACCTGCATATATAGAAAATGAGAGAAAATCTACAAAAGGAGGAGAAACTCACCATGCTTATCCAAGATAAGCATCATCTACTAAAAGATACCCCAATGTCACCTCATCAAGCCCATCCAAGAAAGAACACACGAAGATAGAGTCTCCACCTTTTAAGGCACATTTTCCAACAACATGTGATCACAACCAACTCCTTGAAACAGGAAAGGCATCCCCTTTTCCAATAAACAACTATTTCCCTAAGATCAAAGAAGTCAACATGGGAAAAAGGCATCTAACAACTAACTCCATAAAACATGGAAACATATAAATTAGATAAATACAAAGAATATTCCACTCACATGTGGAGCAAGGTTCCATAAAAGGTAGAGTAGGGAAAACTGTCCTCCCCACATTTGTAGAGCTCTCTAGGCCCCAAACATATACTTATAAGGGCATGTGATAGCCCCAAAAGGATCCACACTTAATAAAGTACTGCATTTTTATCTTGCATTGTACACTTTCCCCTTTACCATCAACCTAGTATATGCATCAAGAATACTAGAGGGATAAAAAGCATTAGGTGTAGATACAGACTGCCTTCATACAAAGTTTTAAATTTGAAGATGAGAATCCTCTAGTTCATAGTGCATAGCTAAAAATAAAACATTTCCTATGCCATGGGTGCACAGAATATTTAAGCACCATGATGAAATCTATTTCATAGAATAATGCATCCTATGATCTAAATACATCATAACAAATATATAAAGATATGAAGATGTAAGAACAATCTCTTATGCAGCCATGCCACCGAATAAAAGAAGAAAATGAGGAAATTGAAGATTCAAATATTGATGGTGATCTTGATTTGACTAATTTTTTTAAACCTGAATGGCTAGTAGAATCATTAAAGTATTCTATCATAAAACCCGTTAAATAAGAAAAGTTGTGCAACATACAAATTCTAGAATTGGAAGGGCAAAGAATGATACAAGAATTTGTTGATGATAAATCAACATCAAAATCAAGGAGATTTCTGAATTGGCACACATAGGTGACTATTGGACAAAGTCCAAATTTTTAAAAATATATGCAACTCTTACCTAGAGTATCAAGATGTGTTCCCATAAAATATTCAAAAGTTAAAGGATTATATCCTTCTCTAGGAGAAATTAATATCAAGCTCAAGGAGTGCACACAATCCATAAAGAAATGACCATACACGTTGAATCCAAACATGAAGTGGAAAGTGAAGGTTGAACTGGATATAATGTAGGAAACGGGTAAAATCTATCCTATAGAGAAGTCATATTTGGTTAGTCCCATGATAGTGTAACCCAATAAAATAGGGGAGATCAGAGTATGTGGTGACTATTGAATTTTGAATGATGTGTGTGTGGATGATCCATTTAGGATTACCTTCATAGATGAAGTGTTGGAATCTATCATAGGTCATGAAGTTTACTCTTTCACTAATGGATTTAATGGCTATCATAAAATACACATCACAAAAGAAGAAATAGATAAAATAACTTTTTCCATGCAATGGGGATCATTTACATATAAGATAATTCCTTTTGGCCTAAAAAATACACCTGTATTTTTTTTTATTTGTGGTGATTGAATTTAAGGATTTCATTCAAAAATTCCTATAAGTATATCTAGATGATTAAAAAATGATATCTTTATTCAAATAACACTTGTCCAAGTTGTGCCTCATGCTAAAACACTGTTGAACTCTATGCATTACCTTGAATTTGAAAAAGTGCTTATTTTTACATATTTTGGTGTCTTGCTAGGTCATGTAGTATGCAGTGAAGGGATTTTGGTGGACTAGGCCAAAATCATAGTCATTCTAAGTATGCCTCCACTGGTCAGTTCCATGTAAGTAAGATCCTTTCTTGTCCATACAAGGTACTATCAAAAGTTTATCAAAGGATATGAAGCCATTTCATCTCCATTGGATTATTTATTATGCAAAGGTATGAAGTTTGTCTAGACTTATAATTGTCAAGAAAATTTAATAGAACTAAAGTATAGATTGGTCACTACACCTACTCTCATATTTCCATATTGGAGTAAGCCCTTTCATGTGCACATTGATGTTTTGGGTATCATAATTAGTGTTATACTTGCACATCCAAAAGAAGGTGGATTGGATCACCCCATATATTTTACAAGTTGAAAGTTGTTTGATGAAAGAAAATTACACAAAAACTAAAATGGAAGCACTAGCTATAGTTTTTGTACTATATAAATTCTAACATTATCTCCTTGTAACACCATTTGAAGTTTTCATGGATCATCAAGTTCTGTGCTACCTAGTAAATAATCCTATGTTTAGAGGATAAAACTTAAAATATTACAAGGTGGAGTATGATGGTCCTATCCTTATCTACTGTGATAATAAAAGTTCTATAATTATCAAATAAATCTATCATGCACTCAAGGAACAAACATATTCCCATCAGGTATCCTTTTCTAAGAGAGTAGGTAAGTGAAAAAAGTGTCAAACTTGAATATGTTTCTACATAGGATCAAATTGTAGACATCCTAACCAAAACACTTCCAAAAGTAAATTTTAAATACCTAAGATAATAATTACGTGTAATTCTTACCCATATCAATCATTTAAAAATTCAAGTACTGAGGAGGAGCTAATCATGCTCATTAGCTCCAAGAACATGTGAGTTATTCCAAGAAGGTATGCATGGAGATAGGGGATCATGCTTATTTTATGTCTCATAAACTCATATTTTTGTGTGTTAAGTATTTTTATTTATAAGAGTGTTATCCAAATAATTACATACATCACTTTGTCATTAATGTCAAAGGGGGAGAATGTCCAAGAGGGGAGTTTGACCAAACTAGGGGAGATGAGAATGGTTAGTTTAAAGAATGTTTTACCATCAATGACAAAGTGGGAGTTTATTGAGAAGTGTTATCATTCATTTCATGGTTGATATCATTTGATTTCAAGGTTGATGTCACTTATGTCAAGATGCATAGTATGTGGGGTATGATCTTGTATCCCTGATATAACAAGGAAGCTAGGCAACCTAATGTCTCTCTATTGATAGAGAATTTGAAGGCTTGAGAAGTCATCAACAATTTTAGAAATAGTTTGAAGACTCATCATATAACACAATGGGATATGAAGATACTTAGTTGAGCTTCGAAGATATGTATAAGTAGTTTTGAAGATGATCTATAAAGCTACGAAGATGTTCTATTCAAGCTCTGAAGAATAGGTTGTATGAGATTGTTTGAGCATGCTTATGAGGATTTGGATCACTCAAGTGAGTCTTAAGGTAAACATATATGTGTAAGACCTATATACCTATTATGTAGCTAGACCATCTCTAGACCCTACTTGGCCTAATGAAGCAACATGAGTTATTGATAAGAAATATGAAGAATAGTTGACAATGTTTCAACATGAGAGAAGTTGTTTGAGTTTGTACATAAGGTTTAGAAAGCTTTGACAATGGTTAGAAGGTTATCTTCAAGAGTTATTGTGACTTATAAGTCAAAGGCCTAAAGTGAAAAGAGAGAGATGGTGGCCAGATGGGGTATCAAGATCCATTTCCAAGGCAAGTGTGAGTATGTATGCATTGATAGAGGTATCTCATGTTGTTCCAAGTATATTGACCAGGTTTTAGGTTTAAATTTGAAGGTTAAGGTAAGAAAAATTATTTTGAGGTCTATTGAGTGCATAGAATCGAGGGTTATCAACCCAAGAAGGACTTTCAAGTGTTCATTGGCATGTGAAACCTTTACATGTGAACCTGAGCTATTGAGGATAGATGGGTAAGGTTCGTAGCTAAGATCTTTAGGCATTACTTTTAGAAATGAGGGGAAATATTTTATGAACAATCGTTAACACTAAAAATAGTGTTAACCCTCATTCAAACCCTAATAATGACCTAGTGAGAAAGATATTATTCTAAAGTGATAATAATGGTTTGACATGTCTAGTTAAGTGATTGAATCATGTAGTCGATTCCCCTAGGAACCTCTAAGTGTGATTGGTTTGTCAGGTGAGTGAGTGGAGCCTATAGGAAAAGCATTAGTTCTAAAAGTTTTGCTATAATAGTCAGAGTTGAACAATTAAAAGTTAAAAAATGAATGAAGTTTGAATAATGAAACTTTTATCTTATGTCATGGTGGTTTCTAAGCATATTATGTCCCTTAAGACTGATAAACTCATCATACAAGTTCATCAGTCAGAATATAAAATTGATTTGGGATGTGCTAACATGGACTAGGGATGAATTCAATTGCATGAAAATGTTTTTTGAGACTTGAAATACATTTTTATGTTGTATACATGTTCTCTAAGTCAATTTTAATTATATAAATGTTGCTCATAAGTTAACCTATCTAGTGAAGATGAGACAGTGAAGGTGCAAGGTTGTGAGATTGGTCTGGAAGAACAATATTACCATATGACCATATTATCTACCTATATGATAATGATATAATGATAATTAAGGATCATTCAGATGCATCAGTATATTTTGAATATGTCTACATAGGTGTTGAAATTCAAAATCACCATGACTAGTCTTCAAAGCAAACTAACAGTTTTTGGTAAGCAGGCTGCATTGATAATGATATAATGAACATAATTATGTTATTTTGTAATTGAGAGATATATCCATGATTTTCATAATCTTGTAATTCATTGTAATAGGTTGGAACATTGAATCCAAAATGGCTTGTCTAGATGAGTAAAGACTGTGACAGAGAAGATCAACAAATTAATCTGTGAGACAAATAGTTGCCATTAATGCTTATGATATATTTTTAAAAGTTTATATGAGGAGGTTATATTATATCATTTTTAAGAATTATAATTCCTTTATTATTTTATATAATATGTCATAGGTTCATGTTTCCATGACTATGTTTTGAGACTAGTTGGTAGTTCTAAGTGAGCTTCTTGTAGAGAAGAGTTTGAGCTTATATACCCTAAGCTGAAGAACATTATGAAGTTTGTGTTGACCCTAAGGTCATTTTTTTATGTATGTTTTATTTTTTTCCATGGTTATTTGTAAAAAAATTACTTATTCTTCAATTGTTCAAGACCTAATTTTTGGGTATGCACAGGCCTAGTATGAAAAGTGTTTTGAGAAGAGGTTCAAGTGGTGGTTGGACCTAAAAGGTGTTGCAGACCTAAATTAAAGTTGGATAATGTATATTTTATTATTATTTGATATTTTCCTACTGTGTTATAAGTTTTATATATTTCTAAAAAGTTCAAAGGGTAACATGTGTTAATGAAGGCCTAATTGAATTGGGTCTCCTTAAGGCCTAAAAGGGGGTTTTGGTCCTATACTCTATGAACAACCTATTGTAATTTTTTTTCATGTTTGTGTAAATTTATAAGGCCTATTGAATTGAAAATATAAGTGATCAAGTGTGAATTTCTAACCAAGAGGTGTGTGAACAATAGTTTAGTATAAGAACAAGACCTAATAGGCATAATTGGCTTGTTAGAATGTATGAGAGTTGAAATGGAAGATATATATTTTTGAAGAGAAAAAGTAGGTTATATAGACCATAATTAGGGCATAGAGAAACTATCATTAAGATATAACATGGTTAATGTAGATGAAAATTAATGTCAAATAACCTAATATGTCTTGAAGAGACCAAGTTGAGCAAAGAAGGCTAAAGACCAGTTTGAGAAGGATAGAAGTGAGTGAAGAGTGAAGAAAGAGATCACCATATATTGTATGATTTTTTTTTTTTTTAAGGTGATAAAATATTTGAGGTGACTAAGTTGGTGCTGATTTATCTAGGGGGTTGGTGCCGCCTTGCAAGTGGGTGCTTACTAAAGCTTAGTCAAGTTGGTGTTAAGCTAGTTGGGGTTGGTGTTCCAAGTGAAATATATACTTCACTAAATATTGATATTTGAATTATAGGAAATTATTCCATTTTCATCATCAATTTGTTTTCTTCCTTTGAGGTTCTCCCACTTAAATAAGTGTTCTATGTGTTATGCTCTTCTCTCATGGTCGTGGCTCTTAATGTGTTGTTAGTTTACTATATTATTTTGAAAGTTCATGAATGATAAGGTGAAGTTATAAAAGTTTTTTAAGACTGATTCACACCCCCCCTTTCATTTATTGTGTTTCCATCAATTTTAATATTGATAGATACAAGGGCTATAGAATGTTTTATAGCTCCTAAAATGATTAATAAATTATCTAGGAGAGTTGGAGTAATGGAAAATGCATGGTTAGTACAATATCAAAATGACTCAAAAGTCATGGTTGACAAGTGTTTAGTTGAGGCAAATATTAGGTTGCACGAATTCATAATAGTAGTGGATACTTATGTATCACCATTAGGGTAATATGATTTGATCTTAGGAGTTAACTAACTTACAAAATATGAGGCGAAGGTTGATTGATACCTTTAAAAG
This sequence comes from Torreya grandis, assembly GCA_037957365.1. NCBI lineage: Eukaryota > Viridiplantae > Streptophyta > Pinopsida > Cupressales > Taxaceae > Torreya > Torreya grandis. Next base: position 1,066,826 of record JARHVA010000081.1, on the reverse strand, counting down.
GTTGAGTGTCTAGATGATTTTGGAAATCAAACACAAATTCAAGATGATAAAATAGAGTTGAGACTTAAGAAAATTTCATTAATGCAACTCAAGAGGGCCCAAGGAAAGGGGTGGAAAACATTTATCTTCAAGATAAATGAAATGGAAGAAACTAAGGAACCATATCTCTAAGATTACCCATTTCTTAGAGATTTTCATGATGTGTTTTCATAAGAATTATAAATATTGCCTCCTATATGTGAGTTCAATTTATCTATCAATATCATACCTAGATTAGAACCTTAGTCTAAGTCACCATACAAGATGACAACCACTGAGTTGGTTGAATTGAAGGCTCAACTTCAGGAACTGTTGTTTAAGGTTTTGATTAGGCTAGGCATGTCACCATGGGGTACACCAATTGTCATTATCAAAAAGAAGGATGGTACTCTTCAAATTTTCATTGATTATAAAATGTTGAACAAGGTAAGTATCAAAAATAGGTATCCATTACCTCGTGTAGATGATATTTTTAATCAAATGTGGGGAGTAATAATCTTGTCTAATATTGATCTTAGATAAGGATACCATCAATTGAGAATTAGGGATTAGAATATTTTGAAGGTAAAATTCATTACTTGTTATGGGCACTATGAGTTTACAATATTATCATTTGGGTTGACTAATGCACTAGAAACATTCACAAATATCATGAATAGTGTATTCAAAGATTATCTAGATCAATTTATTTTGGTTATTTTTGGATGACATTATTATATAATCTAAGAATGAAGAGGAGCACCTTCAACATCTACAGCTAGTTTTGCAATAGTTGTGGAAGAACAAATGTATGAAAAGTTGTCTAGGCACATACTTTTCCAAGAGAAAGTGCAATAAATTGGACATCTTATCTCTATGGATGATATCTTAGTAGATCTTGTAAAGATAAGAGCCATTATGGAATGGCTAGTGCCAAAGAATGTGCACGAGGTAAGAAGTTTCATGGGATTAGCCGGCTATTACATGAAGTTCATTCCAAAATTTTCCAAGATATCTAATCATATTACCTCTTTACAATGTAAGAACCAAAGTTTTGTCTAGTTAGAGAAGTGTGAAGTATATTTATAGGAATTAAAAAGAATGCTTACTTCAGGACCAGTGTTAAGAGTTACTAACCCCAATAGTCAATTTTTAGTGGTCACAGATGCATCAAGAGATGGACTAGGAGGAGTTCTTATGCAAGATGGTGTAGTGGTAGATAATGAATAAAGGAAGCTAAATCCTTATGAAGTGAATTATGCCTCTCATAACTTAAAAATTACATCAATTATGCATGATTTTCAAGTGTGGAAACATTATTGTTAGAAAAACCATTTGAGCTCAAGAAAGATAACTTAGGACTCAAGTACATATTCACCTAACCATATTTGAATGATCATTAGAGATGATAGGTAGAGCTCTTATCTGATTACAATTTTGATATTAACTATATCAAAGGAAAGGGAAATAGAGTAGCTAATGTCGTAAGTGATAGAAGGTACATAAGAGTCATATCTAATATCAAGAGTACTTTCAAGGATTGAGTGATTGAATTATCACTAGTAGATGAAGTCTATGATCAAGTTGGAAAAGCAATATCTAAAATTACTCAAAATCTGGGGTATAAAGGATTTATATTAGAGAGTGATGGAATTTTGTATTAAAATAGAAGGATGTATGTGACAGATCAAGAGAATATACAAGGCACAGTTCTAAGAGAACTACACAATGCTCCATATTTAGGACATTCGAGAGTAACCAAGCTCATGTAGAGATTAGACTAGTTTATTTTTGGAATGGAATCATGAAATATGTAGCATACTATGTGTCACATTATCTTGAATGTCAATGAGTGAAATCTGAGCATGTGCATTTGACTAGGTTATTATAACTGCATGATATACCAGAATGGAAGTGGCAGGTGAATAGTATGGACTTTGTCCAAGGTTTACCAATGTCATAAAATATGCATGATATGATCTTGGTAGTATTTGAAAAGCTAACCAAGATGGTTCATTTTATACCAAGAAATTTGACAGATGATGCACCTATTCTTGCAAAGAGGTTTGTGAAGGAAGTATATAGGTTTCATGGATTCCCAGAGAATATCATTTAAAATCATGATCTGAAGATGACTTCTAGATTTTGGATAACTCTATTTTCAACTTTGGGTACACAACTAAATTTTTGCATTATATATCACCCAGAGATTGATGGACAGACTAAGTGAGTTAATCAAGTTTTAGAGGGCTTTATTTGTATGTATTACATGGATCAAAAATACAAGTGGGAATATTATCTTTCATTAGTTGATTTTGCACACAAAAACTCATACCAATCAACATTGAATATGACACCACTTGAGGCACTGTATGGAAGAAGGTGCTTGAAACCAATTAATTGGAACAAGTTGGAGGATAGGGTAGTATTTGAACCTTAGATACTTTCATAAATATAAGAACAAGTTAGATTAATATGGTAGATATTAGCCGAGGTAGGTGATAAAGTGTTCTTGTGAGATAAGCTACAAAAGAGATCGATTAAGTTTGGGAAGTCAGTAAAACTTTATTCAAGATATGTGTAACCCTTCAAGGTGTTAGCAGTGGTCAATCCTATAGCATATAAGCTTGCATTGCCACTAGCCCTATCTCTATATTATTATTTCTTCCATGTTTCTTATCTTAAAATAGAAATATTGGATCCTATACATGTGTTGGATTGGAATGCTTTATAGGTTTCGGATCCTGAGTTGATCATGGTAGAACGAATAAGAGTAATTGACACAAGAAAACTTCATTTATGTAATATAGATATGTCATAGTCTAAGGTCTTGTGGGACCAATAATCTAAGGATAGTGATACTTGGGAGGACTATGATGAGTTATAAAAATGATTTCCATATTTATTTACTTGATTAGATACTATTATACTATGTTATTTTTTTACTGAACGTTATTTTTAATTCATAATTTATGTTTGAATAAGAGCCATCCAGGATGTTGACTAGCTTTAGGGGGGAAGGATGTTAAATCTTAATTCCTCATCGAGAAAAATTAATTGATTATACATGGATATTTATAATTGAAAATTTTTATTTGGTATTTATTAACTAAGCTTTGAGATATATGCTATTATGGGATAGTTGGATATTGCTTAGGTTACATGATACATTGTTATGAGTTAGTTGTAGTGTATATATTTACATTATGATCATATTGATTTTTTATTTTAGTTATATTTTATGATTTATGTATATCATGATGTTATGATATAACTACCTTCTTGTTGTGAGGTTGATGCAAGAGAACTCATCCCTTAGAGCGTGATAGAGGGAGAGCATCATCAGAGAGGGTGACGTAGATGGAGATGTTGGAGGATGGTAGAGAACCGACTAGAACCTTGCATACACCACATTAGATAGCACATGTTATATGTATAATGGAATGGTTAGCGTAGTGTGTTTAATGTTGCTTGCATTTATAATTTTTTACTCATGGTTATTTTAGTTTAATGGTTATTTTAAATTCACATTCTATGTTTACTGTCTTGTCATATTCATAACCATTAATGTTTTATGATTTTATAATTAGAGTAAATTTGAATTTAATGATTAATGAAATTATAATTAGGTCCTTAATACACTAGAGGTGCTAATTTAATTATAAAATATATGGACTCTTGAAATTAGAAATAAAATGAATAAAATATAATAATTTCTAATTAAGAGAAAAAATAAGAAAAAAGGAAGAAATTCTTAAAATAAATAAAAAGGGAAGAAAAAAATAATAAATAAAGAGAAATGGAAAGGTCTAAAATTAGAAAAAATAAAACAAAATATATTAATAAATATATAAAGATGAAAATCTCAAAGGACAAAGCTACACCCTTTTTCATGAGAATAGAATAAGAAAAAATATATTGAGATAGGGAGAATAACGACACACCATAGTAATAAGGAGAGAAGAAAAATGAATGGGGTGCAATGAGAAAGGAAGGCAAGGAATTGGGCAAAGGAAAAGCAAAACAAGTCCAAGTAAGCACCATTGCTCTTGTAAAAACCTTAATTTTTATGTGTTTATTTTTATATGGTACATATTATGTAGTGAAAATAATAGTATGAGAGGTGTTAGTTAACCATTTATCATTGAGTTATTTTGGATAAGCATATATGTACTAGGCATTCTGAAATAAATACCAGTATATACTAAACTACTTTAGATCATACATATTTATAGAGGAATTGATCTAAATTCAATATACTTACATATGACCAATCTTAATAAACATATATACATATTTGTATATCAATTTGCATTAAATAATCAAGTCAACTTATATTAATCTATATTTACATAGAGGCATAGTCATATATATAGGAGTTAAGTCAAAATACCTAAGTCACCATGTACAAAAATCTGAGTAAAGTAGTGACTTGAGGAAGAAATATGGCATTGGAGACTATGTGGCGATCTAGATTTTAAAGTAAAATGTTTTAATTGAACCGAGACACTTGTTTTAGTGCGTGTAGACAAACTTTACATACAAGGTGTAACTATTGAGTTAAACTAATTAATGCATATCAAACATAACGATCTATTTAATTACACTATTAATTTATGAATAATAAATAATGGTTTATTATGAGACCACCAAACTTCAACCAGTTGTACAATGATCTCCACTCCCCACATGTAAAGTTGGAAAACAATGACTTAATATAGTATAAGTAGTGACCTTCTAGTTCAAAACTAGCAACTTGTCTATAATAAAGGTGTAGTAGAGATATGATTTAAGAATAATGTTACACATACTACTTATGTGTGGATTTCACTAAGTATATGTAGTGAATATTAAAATTGGTGATGTGTATATTCAACCATCAATATATTACGTAGGATAAATAAGTATACCACTATAGTGCTATATTTTAACTGATCCCTAATAGCACTAAAAATATATACTATTAATGAATATACCTGCCAAATGATTATCAAATTCCCAAGATAGTTATCTAGTACATTGCTTAGAATTATATAGCGTTAAAGTGATATGCTAAAGAGATACTTGGCATATATGCCTATTAGCTTATATATTTATCTCATTCATTAATATACCACTATAGCTTACATATTTGGTATCTATTTGTTATCTCTCTTATGCTAAAAAAGAAACAATGATCTTATCTTATTTAAGGCCATTAGGTACCTAGTGTCTAAGATCACTTACCTTTAGTAAAGTTACTAGTTCATTAGTTATTAGCTCACCAACTTGTGTAAATGAACTAATACGTGTTTATTAAATGAAATGATCGACTTACAAAACCTTTTGGCTTGTATAAGAACTAGTTTGGTTAAATCAAGGAAAAATAGAAAATTATCTAAATTTATTGTATGTGCATATGAACAATGGTTTGTACATTTAATAATGAATTTTAAATATCATTTTCATATAGCGAGTGAATCATGTGAATAAATCATATAAGGGATATTTTATTGAATTATTTGGTATTGGCTTTTCATGTTAAAAACTATATTTTTCTGTGAGAATAAATAATGTTTCATAATATTATGGAAATATCAATATGTATAGTAATAGCTTGTCAATAAAGTTATATTGACAAAACAATTAATTGAGAGCCTTAAAAGACTATTGATTTCCTTAAACCATATCCATATATATTGCTGAGACTATTTATATATAAAATATACCTATCTAAGTATTTTAGAGTCATAATAAGAGTATAACATATATGGGTGTATCTGTTTATATACCTCTAAATTGTTGACAAATACAAAACAATTGGTCATAAGACTCTGAGAGTTGAGGAGCTATGTCAACATAAATATAGATTCATAACCAAGCTTATAAATGTAAGGTCATGTTCAAGCAAAACATGATACAAGACTTTTGATTCTTGAAAGATAACTAGACATTGACAAGAAGCTTATGTTTTCATTGATTTATAACTACATATTTGTGATTGGTTGTGGTATTTATTAGTTGTATTTAAGAACACTAGACTATGATAATATGGGTTATCATAGGGTGTGGTATGTTTGGAAACTACTTACATTAATTATAAATTATAGTTAGATGTGTATTATACCTAGATAGTATAAACTATAGTTATCATTTCTATTATTTATGTGGAGATAATATTGTAAGATTCATTTGTACATTTGGTGGAATAAATATATGCTTTTAGATTATCATGTGATTAGCATGTTATATGATTTATATTAGGATGTAATCTATATAAATATATTGGTTATACTATGTTAACCACATCTTGCATTACTGATATTAAGTAAGTGGTGAAATGGGCTTCACTAGCTTATTAACATCATAATACTAGATGAAGGTAAACCAATCAAGTGGTGTGTATGAATTTGACTAATCCTTAGATCATTAATTATGGAAAAATTTGGCCAAAGTAATGTTAAGTGAGATATTGAAACTTCATGATTATTATTTACATGCTTGTGTGATATCTTGAGTAGAATTGATTTTTTTATGATACACCACATGTTTAGTTTTATAAATCATACAACACACATGTAATTGCTTCTCTATTTGGATTCTCGTGCCATCACTATCTACTCATCTATGAAAGGAGGGACATTACCTAATGGTATTTTTGTAGGGGATCATTGGTCCATGGTTAGTGTGGGAAAATGTTTGGATGATTTTATCCCTCCTCACATTAGTACTTACTTAGAGACGACACTTGAGGTTGCCAAAGATACTAGAGTTTGAGGAACTTATGTTCCAGGAAGTCATGTATCTTATATATGTACATTGTATTGTATTCTTTATTCAAAAATTATAATGATGATTTGTAATTACTTATTTATTATGCATTGACAGTAGTGGTTGTACTAGCCATGGTTGGATATCTATAATTACTTTCTATATTCAGTTATGATGTGTTTTTTATGATGATAGTGATCAGTGATGTATGATGTAGTATGATTCATTTATAGTTATTATACTTAGAGTATTCAATATTATCACTAATTATATTCTTTAGGTGTAATCTAATTGAATTACATGTAACTTAATTTTAAAAATCACCTATTTCTAGGTAGATCCTAGTGGCAATGTTACATAAAATCGAGACAACCAAACCTTGCATATTAGATTTATAATTTTATTGTTACATAGCGAAATAAGGTTATTTTATATCATTGTATTAAGAAAATTAGAACATTATATGATCATTATTTCATCCATGGATAATTCTATTTCATTGATAAACACTCAAAACTTTCAAAAATAGTTTCTACCTTGCATGTATGAAAAAATAATTTCTAAATTATTAGCAGTCTTACTAGGATTTTGGTTCTGATTTTCATATTTTTATGTTAGAAAACATAATTTTTCATAGTAAAATATAATAATATTTGTATGATAAAAATATAAAAAAAATTTAGATAATTTATATTGCATTAGGCAAATCATCTTGCAAATTAGGAAAAATCAGCACTTGCACACTTCTTCAAAAATTTAGTTTTAAGTTTGATTGCATCATAATATCATTGAAAAGACCAAAATAAATAGAATTTAATTTCATAATTATTTCAATAGGTTAAAATTAATGTCATTTCAATAAATATTTCACTTTTCATTTTATTTTTAAACATATTGTTAAAATGTGCACAAGTACAAAATTAATTTCCAAACAGAGCCTTGTGAAGATGAGCATAAGCAAAAAAAATTGTTCACACATTTCCAAAACAAAATAACCTTCCTTACAACACATAAAAAATAACATTTATGCGTACACATTTCTAATCTAGTTTTCTTTACCATTGGATGACACTTATTAGGCATCCCTATCCCCATAGAGCAAATCTATTTCCTAGAGTTCGAGCTCCCATTCTAGCAAGTGCACTTCAGAGCAATATTTATTCTAAACTCAGAATTCAATTATTTAAATCCACCCATATCATAGGCCTTATCCTTAGTTATCTTTAATCCCTAAAAGAAAAATATAAACCCATAGTCTCGTTAGTGAGACCCCTCTGTATTCTTGGCCACTAAGTAAATAACCTTCAAAATGAGTCTTCCATTTTCTCTTTCCTTTATCATTGGGTATAAACTCATATTATTTCATTAAGGATACCCATGATCTTCCATTACATAAAATATCTTTTCCAAACCTTGAGAAGTTGAGTGTACAAGTTAGCATGTTGTTAGACACCTACTTGAATAAAAGAGTTTGTCTTGTTTGTGTGTGTGTTTTTTTTTCTCCCTTGTGATAAACTAGTAATCAAGTTATTCAAACCAAAAACCAATCCTATTTTACAAACCAACCTGAACTAGTTTTACAAACTTGAATCAAAAAATCCTTTACACTATGGCACCAACCACTAAATTTTAAGCATAGATGAATCAAATTCAATATAGAAAATACACTTTTGGTAGAGACCCCTTCCACTTTAATAATCATAATTATCAAATAGAGTTCCATGATAATGATACTAATATTAGAATTGATGAAATTGAGTATAATATTGAAACCAATGATCTATCTAAGTCAAAATAAACCCATGCCCAAATTAGAAACTAGCTTTTTGATAATAAAGATTGAGTCTTGCTATAACTTTTAGAAATAGGGGTTACGTTACCTTAAAAATATGAGTCATGTCATTAGTAGGAGGGAATGAACCTCTCCCAGTCATGTTCAAAATCCATCTAATAATTCCCTTAATTGGAATAAATCAATCTTAGAATCCACTAGTGCTAATCCCCATCAGGTCTCCCATGTCCATTTTGTCAAAGGGAAATTAGTTTTAAATGAACAAGCCCAATAGGACCAATAACAAGTTGTGTATGAATGAATCCATATATTTAACCAAAATTTAGGTAATAGAAAATCCTATGTCAATCCTTCCATCTCAAATACTTCAAATCCAAAGTCAAATAACCAAACATCAAACAATCAACAACTCATTGCCAATCAAACCCTTGGATCACCTAAATCTAATAAAACCCAATCACCATCCTCTCCATTCAAGGGCACATCATTTTCCTAGGAATGGCAATTCATGAAGGATAAAATTCAAGGAATATAAGATATGAGGCAAACCCATCGTAACAAGTATAAGTTTGGAGAACTATGTACATACCATTTGGATAAAAATATGTTGAGAATACCTTTTCCCTCCAAATTTGAACCTCCAAAGTTTTACAAGTATAAAGGAAAAGGTGATCCTATTGAACACATTAAATAATTATTTATGTCTTGTCAAGCTTATAGAGACAATTACTTACTTAGGCTTTTCCCATGAAGTTTAGGTGGACAAGCCTTACAATGGTTCTATTACTACTTTTATGGATATCTCTGAGAACTTTGTAAAAAACTTTTACTACAATGTAGAACATGAACTCACTATGCTAGATTTTTTCAATTCCAAATAGAAAAATGAAAATTTTTTGTCCTCCTTATTACGAATATGGTGATCCGTATCCAGTAGATTCTCTTGGACAATCATCAAAAAATATTTGATTAGCATCTTCACTACTAACCTCAATCCAAAGATGCATTTTTGCCTCCAAGTCTATTGTGCAAACTCCTTTGATGAAATCATCAAAGAGGGAATCCAAATTCAAAAGGCACTTATAATCACATGACTTGTTAAATTTTTCCAAAAGGATAACCAATTATAAATACAATATGATAATCCCAAGACATTTAATAAGAATATTAATGTAGTTGGTTATGGGTTCACTGATGCTAAACATGTCTAAAATATTCAACATACCCCAGATATCACTATACTTAGAGGTTAACCAAATCAAGAAAAAAAATAAAAAAGCAATAATCATTTGGGAGAATCCCTCAAATATGTCTTTCACAAGTTAAATACCACAAACATGATAGCATTCCCAAAAAGTAAACCATTTTACGAGAACCAACATATGCCAACACGGTATAAAGAGCAAAATTACTATGAAATTTGATAAAATCAAAGGTCACTTCACAAATAGATGCATGAAATTAAAAATATATGTCCAAGACTTAATTTATATTAGGGATATATAAATAGAAGAAAATATATCCACATTCAAAACCAGAACCTAAGAATATACCAAGATTCCTTTTTGAAACATGACCAAACTCATCCACAAGAAAACCAAGGTTAAAATCAAACAAATAATGTCAATTCCAAGAATGATACCTATCCATTAGACACATTCCTCAGTCATATCCAACATATGGATAATCACATCATCACCATCAAGATCAAAACCTAAGATTGTGTGGTTACAATAAGACAAAAAAAATCATTATTATAAGGCCTTAATATCCATTACCTAAATGCACTTACCTTGAGAATACACTTACCTAAATATCCATTATATACCTTTTCAAAGAATTCAGTAATTAAATATAAATTGTATCAAACCTTACAATTATCCTCAAGCCACCAAATTAATTTTGACCAAAATGATATCTCACATGTGGTCCATCTCATATCTTACCCTTATACATTGAATCCATCATTACCAACCCTACATTCAAAAGGATACATAAACACAATGAATCCAGTCTAAATATCTACACTTTAACCTTGATTAAGCATCCAAGTTATTCGGTAACAACATTAGAGCCTAACACTATCACAATAAAAGCATTTTAAAATGTAGAATGCTAATCATCATGACCATATTTACCTTCCCTATAACATCCTTCTTAGCTGACCATGGATTCACATTATGCACATTATTCCATCTACACTTCACCAATGTATCAAATTCTCTCATTTTGGTATGGAATTTACAATTTTTGGTGACTTTCAACCCTTCCAATAATGTAAATTATTGGAATGGTGATACTAAGAATAATTTATTATCGCATCACAAAAGGTGCCTATGAGGGATACAAATCCAATACATAAAAACCACCATAGTTTCCAAATTATATCCATCGAGATAATTTACCATCCACATCTAAAAACCCACCTTTCAAATCCACATCTTCCACATCTAAGTTCTAGATAATTGACAAGGTGATGGGAGAATATGAGATCCAGGATGCCTTCACTTATGCAAAATAGAATTTCCCCTCAAAATTTGTAGTAGAACTAACCCAAAAAGGAATAAAACACAAATATCTTATAAATATGGTAATATATCTTTTTCTCAAGGAGGAATTATTTCATATGAGAATATTGAGAGTTTAAATGATTCCTAGTTATATAATGATGGCCTAGAAATTTATTTCTAGAAGAATGAATATCATGTGTGAAAATCAATCATGTGGAACATTATGAACTACAAAGGCAAAGGTCTTAGTCTCCATGAAAAAGGAATTGTATTACTTATATTTTCCAAAGAAAATAAGGAATATCATTTCATTGTCTATAAACTACCTAGTGGTGATCCATATGATTACATCAAAGATTTTTTAATGATTTTTGAGGAGTCCCCTTCTGACATTAAAACAAGTTTTGTTCCTAAGATATATGAAGACCCGATATCCAAAATTATCTTTGATGACACAATTATTCTCATCTTTTAAATAAAATAAAAAGACTCATAGAGTGGGACCCAACAAAATCTTGTACCACTCAATCACTTCTAAAATGATGAGACAATTTCAAAATTAGTGGGAATCATAAATGATGTTCCATTGGGAGACCATAATAAGGGATTTTAAATAATATTGGACACATAAAAAAATTCATGGGGTAGGAAGAGTTCATTAGTGTCCAATATTTAAAAAATAATAAAAAGTAAAAAAGCCCAAGACTCTTAGTGAAAACCTCTCTTAGGAGCTATCAGAAAAAAGTAAAAATAAAGAAATAAAAGACAAGTCTATTGGTGAAAACCTTTATGATGTGAAAATAGATGATGAAATTGACATTCCCCAGCACTAACATAGTTTCAATATGGATCCACATTATTAATTTAAAAAACCATTGATGTAAACATTAACACAAAATAAAACCTCAAGATTACCAAGCTCAAAACTACACTTAGTCCTGAAGAGTGGGAAATGCTTGTTATACCTATAACAAAATTTGTCAACATATTTTATTGGTCTTGTGTAAATATGTAAGGATTATGCCCATATCTTATATCAAAACACTTAGTGGTTCATGTGGATGCCAAACCTGTCAAGAAAAAACTTATTAAAATGCATCTAGAGTGGCATCACTTGTCAAAGAAGAATTTTACAAAATTGAAAGTTGGATTCATCGGGCCTATTAATTAATTAATAATGGATATCAAACATTATTTGAGTGAGAAAAAATCCAAAAGGGATCAGATTGTGTATTTATTTTAGGTAAATCAATAAACCATGCCGAAAGGATGACTTCCCTCTCCCTAACATCAACATGATAGTGGATTCAACAGTAGGACATGAGATGTTTTATCTTATGGATGGTTTTTCAGGATATAACCAAATAAAAATCACACTTGATAACCAACATAAACTAACCTTCATCACAACATAGGGAACTTTTAGCTACCAAATCATGCCATTTGGCTTAAATATTGCAATTACAACCTATCAAACAGAAATTACTATCATTTTCAACAACATACTTTATGAAATTATCGATAATTTTGTAGATGATATATTGGATAGATATAAATACATAGCATATCATCATGTTATATTGTACAAAATATTTGAAAGGCTAAGGGAGTACAAGGTATTTTTAAGTCCTAAGAAGTGTGTCTTTGGTTTAACTTTAGGAAAACTCTTGGGATTTATTATATCTATAAGTGTCATTAAGGTTGATCTTGCAAAGGTAAAATATATAATAGAAGTGTCACTTCTAATAAATATCAAACAAATGTGTAGTTTTCAAGTGAAATCCAAGCCATTAGAAGGTTCATTTCACAATTAGTAGATAAATTCCAACCATTCAATCATCTTCTGAAAAAAGATACTATTTTATATTGGAATGAAAAATTTAAATAACCATTTGAAGATCTCAAATAATATCTTTCCTTTTCCACCAATATTAATGCTACCCACTCAGGGAAAACCAATATTTTTATACATATTAGCTACTCAATATGCCTTGGGATATCTTATAAAACATTATGATGAACAAGTGACAAAGATTTCAGTGTAATACTTAAGTTAAAATTTTATGTCTGATGAACTTAAATACACTCAAATTGAAAAATCATGCTTAGCTATTGTCTTCACTTTACAAAATTTGGAGACTACATGGTTAATAATAACACAAAAATCACTGTAAAAGTATATCCACTCAAGTATTTCCTATGTAAGTTAGCTCTTAATATAAGAATGGAAAAATGGGTCATGTTTTGTAGTGTGTTTGACATTGAATTTATAGATTGAAAGGATATCAAAGGTCAATTTTTCATAAATTAGTTGGCTAAAGCACCATTAGTAGATAATCAACCACTAAACATTTATTTTCCTAATGAGTCTGTCTTATGACATGATGAGTTATATAAATGTAAACTATATTTTGATGTCTCATTCACTAACCATGGCTTTGGGGCATGTAGCTTGTTTCTTACTTCTTATGATGATCTTATTCCAAAGGCATTCAAAATCAGGATTCCATTTACCAATAATAGTATTGAATATAAATCCCTCATTTTTGGTCTTAAAATAGATTTCTAATGGAATATCCAACATTTATCATGTCTATCAATTTATAACTTATTATCAAGAAATTACATGATGAATATCAAGTAAAAGTTGAAAATATTATCCCATATAAGATAACATTTGATAGTTTGAAACATTACTTCAAATATTTTAGTTTTATCAAGTTCCTCGCACCACTGACAAAGTAGTAGACAACATGGAAACTATTGGTTCTCTTGTAGAAATGCATGAATATATCAAAAAAAGTAAATTTTTGGTCAAGAAATTAATGATGGTAGCTTATAAAGTCCTTGAATCTAAGATGGTATATGTAATTTTTAGTCCCTATTTCCCATATTACCATGACATATACATCTACCTCCATGGCAATACCATCCCTCCAAACCTTTCACATAATACTAAATAATGTGTTTCATGTCTTACACTACTTGGTGACACCTTATTCCATAGAGGCTATGATAGAAATTTATTACGATATTAAATTCATAATAGGCCAACTTAGCCATCAAGGAAATCTAGGATGGAATCTATTACTCACATACCAACAACATAGTCCTTGCTAAGAAACTATTAAGAATAGGATATTATTGGCCCATAATGGAAACAAAAGACTACTAGTATGTTAAAAAGTGCATAACATATCAGAATCAAAAGGATATTATCCATGTGCCTTAGCAGTATATGCAATTAATTACAAAT